>WHYT01014076.1:62614-119939 GCA_009806455.1 Tetrax tetrax
GCCTTAGCATGGTTTCCAGGAGAATCTGCTCCATGACCTTGCCAGGCACGGAGGTGAGGCTGACCGGCCTGTAGTTGCCCGGGTCTTCCTTACTCCCCTTTTTAAAAATGGGGGTTATGTTCCCTCTCTTCCAGTCATCGGGGACCTCACCAGACTGCCACGATTTCTCAAATATGATGGCCAGTGGCTTGGCAACTTCATCCGCCAGTTCCCTCAGGACCCGCGGATGTATCTCATCAGGTCCCATGGACTTGTGCTCCTTCAGGTTCCTTGCATGTCTCTCATACTGCTGCATAGATGTCTCTTTCCCATGGTGAAACATTCTAGTCTATTTATCTTGTCCATCAAAAGAATCCATTTTTAGCCATGGCTGTCTAGTCATCACTTTCTGTATCATTGCTGATTCCATAATTGTTTTTAAGATCAAGGACCACCACAGCATTCAGTGTTCAAGAGGCAACTTTGTATTTACCTTTTGAATAGCATTGCGTGGTGACATGATTTTTCATAGAACTTCTTGCAGTAACTGCTAAGTTTTTTCTTTGAATGGTAGTAATTTATCTAGAGTACATCACTCTGTATATATAGTTATGGTTGCTTTTCCAAATTCAGTAATTCACAATTAGTAACATTAAATGTCACCTGCCTCTTTATTGTGCTGTCGTTCAGTGTGCCACAATTCTCTTACAGTTCTTCTAGAAGGAGAGCATCTAAGACAAGAGAGCGGCAAAGGGACGACTTTTATAAGGCATGTAAGGAAAAATGCCCAAGCAGCACCAGGACACCAGGAATACATCTCCCATTCAATTCCATTGAGACTTAACCAGCAGAGAACATAACATTCTTCTGTCTTTGTCAAACAAGTGTCTCTGGACTGCCAATCTGCTAACATTTTTTTAATTTTTTTTTTTTTAAAAGGATTAAGCAGTGAGGTTTAAGTACTGAAGGAGAACATATTTAGAATCAGACTATGAAAGCGATGGAGCATCCATATTCTTCCCACACAGAAATCTTCAATGAATGAAAACCAAGGAATATCAGAAATCTTGAGATAGGGATGGAAAACACCGAAAATAGTAGCATGATAATTAAGGATAATCTTTGACAATAGATGATAAAATATGTAGCTTATTTTATCTCACATGATGCAAGTATACAGAATGAATCACGAAGAAGGAAGATATTACTCAAACTAACAAGGACAGCAGGATAAATATGGAACAGACAAGCTACTGGCAAAACATCAGGAGCACGGACGGACAGCTGCCATGAGCAATTAATGGCATACCAAGGCCCAGAGGTAAAAAGTTTAACCTCCTCTTCCTCGCTCTTCCCTGCTGCCTTCGTCCCCAAAGACCCCCACACATGACCACCAGACATCACGGCACAGGCACAATAAGGAGGAGTCCGGGGCATGGACTAGGGAAATGAGTTCCAGGAATGGGTCCACCTTTTTGGGGAAAGGTTATGAATATGTATAGGCGTTATCACAATCCTTATAAATATGTAAACACTCCTGTGCATAAATATAGAAAGGTCCACTGACACAGGCACCCACCTTTTTTTTTGGGAAACGATTCCCTGTGCGCCCGGTGCATCAAAAATCAAATAAACCTACTTTACAACCTTCGGTGTTGTGGAGTCTCGTTCTCCGTGTGTCAATCTTGGATGGAATTCCACAATGTTCAATCATATGAGGTATGCTAGTAAAAAGGCCTATGCAAATAGGGTAAAATGCACATGCAGAAGAATCATTTTGGCTTTTGCTTTGCTTTTTGCTTTGCATATTTAAGAAAAACATAGGGCATTGTTCAGGAATGTACTTGGTGGATGGACCCAACATTTGGAATATTCCTTCTCTGCACAGAAGGTACAGGGGAAACTAGGCTCACAAAACGACTCGTTAGATAACTTAAAGGTTCATCCCAAGATGAACATTTTACAAAACAGTCTGTATGCACCAGTTTTGCCAAGCTTTGTTCCCTGCTTGGTGTCCAAAGCTTATGCTTACCTGGGCTAGCTCAGCAATGTACAAAAATACCTTGGGGTCATTAAGTTAATTTTCTAAAGAGGAGAGTCTGAGGAATACCAGTGCAGGGCAACCCTGCAGGAATTTAATGTTACTGGAGAGTCCCTATGAAACTACAAGCAAGGTTGCGATGATGAAAACAATTGCATAGCAAAGATTGGCCACCAGACCACTGCAGTATGCTTTCTAGAGAAACAGCTGTGTCAGTTATGACTGAACTTTATAGGGAGAGTTTTGGACAGGTATTTTAGGAAAATGGGTTTTCCATATACAAGAGGAACATTCAGAGTCAGTGAAAGATCGTAGCTGTCTAGTCACTCCACCTGCAGAGAAACAAATGGGAGATCTGAGAGGAGCTACAAAGGTTTGTAGAACTGCAGAAGACATAGGAGAAATATGAAATACAATTGGAATTCTCAGTTCTCGCCAAAGTGTTTTGGAGACAACCTGCATACTCTTGAAGGAGGGAGGCTTTTGTAAATTCACTCATCACATTTTTAGAAATTTATATGGATGTAACTATTTAATAATTGATAGACTGGTGCAGTTTTGTAATTACAAACCTGAAACAGCAATATAAATGGTAACTTGCATTAAGGTTTTAGCCAACTCATTATGGTGGCCAGCTGAGGCTATACATCAAGATAAACTTCAATATGAATACCCTCATAGACAAGCTGATGGAGTACGGGCTAGATAAGTGGACCGTGAGGTAGATTGAATAGTGGCTGAACTGCTGACCTCAGAGGGTGGTGATCAGAAGAACTAAGTCCAGCTGGAGACGAGTCACTGGTGGTGTCTGGCTGCAGGTGACACCAGTTCCAGTACTGGAACCAGACATCTGGTTCCAGTACTGGAACATCTGGTTCCAGAGTACTGGTTCCAGTACTCTTCATTAATGACCTGGATGATGAAGCAACATGCACCCTCAACAAATTTGCAGATGATACAAAACTGGTAGGAGTGGCTGATGCACCAGATGTCTCTGCCACCATTCAGAGGAACTTGGACAAACATGCTGCAGAATTGGTCAGACAGGAACCTCATGAAGTTCAACAAGAAGTGCACCTGGGGAGGAACAAGCCCATGCACTAAAACATGCTGGGGGCTGACCACTTGGAAAGCAGCTTTGCAGAGAATTATGATGTTGTGTTCCTTGTGCGCAAAAAGCTGAACATAAGACAGCAATGCACCCTCACAGCAAAGAATGCCAATAGCTGTGAGGGCTAAATTAGGAGGAGTGTTGCCAACAGGTCAAGCAAGGTGATTCTTCCCCTCTGCTCAGCACTGATGAGGCTGGGTTCAGTTCTCCCCAGTACTAGAGAGACATGGACATAGTGGAGCAAAATTTGTGGAGAACCACTAAGGTAATTAAGGGACTGGTACACCTGTTGTGCAAGGAGAGGGTGAGAGAGCTGTGACTGTTCAGCCTGGAGAGGAGAAGGCGCAGGGGGAACTTACCATCTGTCTGATGAGAATGTTTAATGGTGGTGGAACCAAACTCCTCCAGTGGTGCCTGGTGACAGGACAAGAGGCAATGGGCAGTAACTGGCACAGGAACTGCCATCTGAACACAATAAAAAAGTTTTTACTGTAAGGGTGGTTGAACACTGGAACGGGTTGCCTGGAGAGTTTGTGGAGACTCCTTCTGTGGAGATACTCAAACCCAATTGGACACAGTCTTCGGCAATCTTCTCTAGCTGGCCCTCCTTTGAGCAGTGGGGTTGGCCTAGACAGTCTCCAGACAGTCTTCCAACTTCAACTATTCAGAGATTTTGTGAATTTTTAGCCTTTCTAAGCTAACTCAGTCTGTTTATTGTGAGGGGAAGGGAGAGGTCCAGAAGAGATGACAAGAATGCAGTGTGGTAATTTGGAATTACCATCAATGCTGCAAGTCAAAGGTCTGGTCTGATCTAAGTAACTGCTTTATGAAAGTAATAAAATGTCTTTTTTTCTTCCTTGTGCTGTGTCCTTCAAGTGCCTATATCATTAGGCCCTTTATGCTGAGGTGCAAAACACTTCACCAATCAAACTGCATAAAAGATTAATTGATCTGGAAACCTGTACAGAGAGGTACCACATCATCTCATCACTATCCAGGGTGAGCTGGCTGGTCTAAAGATAAAGTGCATGGTGTGTCAGGGTTGGCTGCAGGGGAGAGTTTTAACTGGGAGGATCAGAGCCGGCCAACAGGTGGAGAAAGGAGGGAGAAAGGAGAAAGTTACTCTCTTTCTTGCAAAGGAGAGTTTAACCAGAGCGAGTGAGTCACATGGTGGTGAAAAGGCTGTGTGTCCATTGCCCAACAGGAGCACCCTCCCATCAGCACTTTCTGTCTGGGTCTGAGGAGTCCCCCAGGAATGATGGCGGCCGGGAGTAAGACCGAGCTAGAGGAATTTCCCTGGCAGGCTGCTGACAGCCCATCCATCTTTGGGGGAACAGCCCAGCCCTGGCCTGCCTTCCTGTTTCTAGTTTCATGGGTTTTGTGTTGGAGGAAGCATTTGTGTGTTTCACAGAGACAAGCTCAGGAGCAGAACTCTGCTAAATCATGGTTCATTTTCCAGACTGAAACCAAAATACTGAGGCTGATTTTTGTATGTCTGGGCTTTGTAATTTCTGCTAACAGTCTTGATTTCCCAAATTGAGAGGGGTGATGGTGAACCCTTTTGTTGCACATTTGAAATGCCTTGCCCTAGATGTCTGTCATAGTTTAGCCCCACTTGGGACCAAGCTACACAGTGTCTCTCTCACTACCCTCACCCTCCAAGAGAATAGGGAGAGGTAATATAAGAAAAAAGGCTCAAGGTTTGAGATAAGGACAGGGAGAGATCCTTAAAGTTACTGTTATGGGCAAAACAGACTTGACTTGGGGAAAACTATTAGTTTATTATTAAAAACAGAGTAATGAGAAAGAGAACAAAGTAACTTCCCCCCACCCCTCCCTCTTCCTGGGCTTAACTTTATGTTCAATTATCTCTACCTCCTTCCCTCCCCGAGTAGCACAGGGGGGAAGAGATAATGGGGGTTATGGTCAGTTCATCACATATCACTTTACATCGCTCCTTCCTCCTTGGGGGAAGAAATCCTCACATTGCTCCCCTGCTCCTTCGTGGGGTCCCTCCCACAGGCTACAGTCCTTCATGAACTGCTCCAGTGTGGGTCATTTTTCCACAGAGTTTAGTCCTCCGGAACGGCTGCCTCCACGGGCCACAGGCTCCTTCAGGCATCCACCTGCCCCGGCTTGGGGTCCTCCATAGGCTGCAGGTGGATCTCTGCTCCTCCTTGGACCTTCATAGGCTACAGGTGAACAACCTGCTTCACCATGGTCATCACCATGGGCTGCACCACAGGCTGCAGGGGAATCTCTGCTAGGAAGCTGCCACCACAGCCCCCCCTACTAAACAAAACCAACGCAATGTCTTGTCTTTTTATAGTCTTGCCACATTTTGTGCTATCAGCATTTCAGTTAACCACTTCTAACTTTTCATTAGTTGCAAGAGACTGTGTCGAATGTTTGTCTCAAGATTGTTGAAATGTCAGCCAATTAAGCAATGGAATATCAGTTAAACCATAGGCATGTTATCTTGCAAGCTAATTCCTGATCTCTTGCAAGATAGTCAAACCACAGGACTAGAGGCTTCCTGTTTTAAGGACAATGAATATCCAATGAGACAATGATAAAACGACAGAAACAACCAACATCAAAAAAAGGGAAACTGTCATCAAAAGAACTATCATCAAAGGACACCATCAAGGGGTCCTTCCTCTCATCTGAAATCGGAGCGTGACATCAGTCAAGTTCCTTCTTAAAAAAAAAAAAAAAACCACAAACCCAAAAAACCTTTAAATACCCTGAAAGATCAAAAATCAGATTAACATAACTCTTGGCATGACCAGTTATGGTTTACTGAGTACAGTGTTCTGTATTTGCTGAACTAAGCTGTCTCAAGCTGGGACAGAAACTGGTCTGGCTTAATAAGAATCCCAGAAATGGGATTAGCTAGGTGAATGTGCTGATCTGATAAAACATGATGGTGGTATGGCAGGGTTTGGAATTATGAATTACCCCAAGCAAAGGTCAGCATTATGCCAATAAGCAAGACATCTGATTCAGTTGTCTTATGGAAACTATAGGAAAGTATACATCTGGGCCTGTCATTCCCTTGCTTTCTATTATTCTTTGACTCGGGGCACTGTTTTATTTTGACCGTGTTGGGACACCTTCAATTGTTTTGACTGTTTATTTTATTAGTTGATCATATCTAAAACTTCAAATATGAGTCATTCTAAAGCCTTTCCGTCAGGGTGAAAGAACATACTTAGCCCACACATGTACATAGAGGAAAAAAAGCACTTCCTGAAGTGTCATGTGAGTTTCTTTTTTCAGTCGCTCCAGAGACGGGACTGATGGTACTTGCTCTCTGATGCACCAAAATATCTGCTTCACTCGGGTAGGTGTGATAAGCTGCAGGATTCTGCTTTCCTCTTCAACTTGCAATTTCTTATTCTTCACTCCTGAAAACCCCTCTCCCCACTCCAGTTCCCCCTTTCATTTTCATAACCACATATCAGCCCTTTTAGCACTTTTGAAAACAGCATGGGCAGTATCTTCTTTATGATTCATCCCTCAGTTTGATTTGGAGTAAGATTTGTGTTGCTATCTTTATAACATTCCTCGATTCTCTATCCCATTTGTACTATCTTTTGTAGCTATATGGGGAGGCAGCAAGATTCAGTTCTTGCAGCACTGTTCTCATTTGTCTGTGTAAAAGCCGCTTCTGCATATATCAAGGAGACTTCAGGAAATGGAACAAACTTGCTAGAGTCTTAAGTTAAGCCCCCAGCTGCCTTCTAGCAACTTCTTTCATAGCTTTCCTTGGAGGTCACCCTTACCTAAAAGCCTCTTGGCAGTTGTTACCAAAAAATAGTAAATTAGAATGTTTGTTACAACTGTTGATCTCATTTTCTTTGTGGTGAAGCAGTTCTAATACTTATGCATCACTCTACATTTAGACTATATGTTATGCAAGAAAGAGATTGATGATTTGGAATATTTTTTTAAATAGTATTAATATTTAGTCCTGCATACAACAGTCTTTGGCATTTAAGTACTGGTGTAATAGAGATTAAAACAGAATAAGTCTGGTTTCTCTTATTCATATCTCCTGTCTTCATTGATTTGGCAAGGTTTTAGATAACAGAATTTTTATAAACAATTCTATTAATGCCTAAAGGATGAAGATTAGGCTCTTTTTCTCATTTCTATCTTGACTTTGCTAATTTCCTTTACTTTCCTTTCTAAATTTCCTAGTATCTAAGTCCAAGAATAATTAAGCAATTACAGTTTTTCCACTACTATTCTTATAGTTTTAAAACATAATTTAACTATTCTGTCGCTCAGCTTCATTGTCTTGCAATAAGACACCTTTTTATCTCTAAAATGGCTCAATAACATTACTAGTATTACTCTGTATTTTAATTTTTCTTTCTACAATGAAATCTGTCTGTTCTTCTTAGACCATTAATTCTTGTTAAACCTTTCTTGTCATCAAGATTAGCTTTCCAAGGAACCAGCAGAGAACTCAGAACAAAAGCAGGGAGAAGGAAGTGCTTACTGATACTTCCCTAAAAATACCCCTTAGCAAACAGAGTTGCTGTCCTGTCTGTTCTATTTATAATGTCCAGAAAGTGGAGCAGAGTTATTTCATTAAGACAACCATTGCTAAACCTAACCTGTTTCACTGGTTATGGCAGAAGTCACATGTTTTAAAGGGAAAAGGAACTAAAATGCTGACTTACCTTTCTGAAGAAGAGGTGTATACAAAGCTGGAAGTCGACCAGGAAAGACACCTGTGACAGTGTAAGCATATGAATAGAGAGCTCCACATTAGAGTGGAGACTAAAAAGAACTAGACTGAAATCAAAGGAGATGACACAGATAGGAGAACTTAAGTGTACACAACCCCCCTGTTTGAATAGAGGGGCTTAAGTAGCTCAGCGTATAGTGGTCAGATTAGTAAGCCTTTAGCACAAACTTGTACAGACTGAGGCCGTTGTACCCTGACAGCTCTGTACTATCACCTGGCTCAGAGATGCTTCACTGTGGAGAAAGAGAAGAAGCTGGGGAGGAGGGTGTGAATTGCCTACTGATTTGCTTTCTGTTTTATAGCTACAGAATGCCTCAACTCCTGGATAACAGCAGTTCACAGGAAGAGGCTGCTGCATCAGAATCCATAGTCTCCATTGCTCTCTTCATCATCATTTTCACCATAGGTATTCCAGGCAATGGACTGGTGATCTGGGTAGCTGGTCTGAAAATGAAAAGGTCTGTGAACATTGTCTGGTTCCTAAACCTTGCTGTGGCTGACTTCATGTGCTGTTTGTTCTTGCCATTTTTCATTGTTCATCTGGCCCTCTATGAACACTGGCCATATGGTTGGTTGCTCTGCAAAGTCATTCCATCAGTCATAATCTTCACCATGTTTGCTAGCGTCTTCCTACTCATGGCCATCAGCATTGACCGGTGCCTCCTTGTGATGAAACCTGTCTGGTGTCAAAATCATCGAACAGTGAAATTTGTCTCACTAATATCCAGTGGCATTTGGATCCTGGCCTTTATTTTCTGCTGTCCCGTCTTCCACTACCGTAAGACTAGCACTTATGATGGCAAAACTGAGTGCGGGTACAGTTCTGGAGATGAGGTGCTAGATTATATTTATCATTCTGGAAACGGGTTGTTGGAAGAACACTCACCTTTAGCCTACAATGGTAGTGACTCATGGGGAAACTTCTATGAAGGTGATTATTCTGTACCCCCTGCCTTAGTGGTAATAAACGTCACTAGGGCTGTCTTTGGCTTTGTACTCCCCTTTGGCATAATGGCAGTTTGCTATGCTCTTATTGCATTCAGAATGTCTGGAAATCAGTTTCACAAGTCGCACAACAGGATGTTGCGAACAATTGTGCTCATGGTTACTGCATTCTTCATCTGCTGGGCCCCATACCATGTAGTTGGGATTCTGTCCCTTGTATCTACTCTAGGTACAGGACTGAGGAAGTCATTGATCCTCTGGGATCACCTCTCTACAGCACTTGCATATGCCAACAGCTGCATCAATCCCCTGCTCTATGTTTTTGTGGGACGGGACTTCAGGGCAAAGGCACAGCAATCAATGCAAGGAATATTGGAAGGTGCCTTTACTGAGGAACCAACACGTTTGATACCTTACTTGCTTGACAGAAGCAAGACTTCAGCAGAGAAGGAGGTTAGCAGCACAGTGTAAAGCAGGACTTTGATCACCACTGTAGAAAGAGCACGCTATGGCCCTGCACATCAATCACTCTCCACTTAACAGCTTTTTTTTTTTTCTCCAACACATTTGATTAATCTGCAGATCCACACAGAGGGCACTGAGATGGTTCAGATCAGAAAAGCTAACTCCTTTTATATTCTACTCTAGAGATGGGAAGTTGGAAGACTCTGGTGAAACAGACGACACTGAGTATTTTAAAGAAGAAAGCAGGCTTGCAGAATGATTTGTGCTTGGATCATGTAATTTAAACTCTGAATTGCTAGATGATAATGTCATCGGTTATTTGCATACATTTATGTTCCACATCTCCTGTCTCTGATAAACTGCATATTAAACTAACTTTGATGTCTCTTCTTGGAATCTGTCATCCCATCCTTCCTCTCCTTTGACTATACTTGGGCTCTGCGTTTTTTTTCCTCAAGATTTCCGTACAGGATCATGTTAAATTTTCTTACAGCAGTGCATTAGAACAGCACTTGCCGCAGTCAGCTGCATTGAACTGACTTTCATGCCCTGGTAGATGCCCAAGACACTTTTTTGTCCCAGGAAATACATCACTGTAACTGGTAGTAACTGGTCCAATGCCTGTGCTGTAGCTATGTTTGTTAGCATGCACTCACTCACTGTCTCCCCAACACTCCCTCCACCACCAGAGTCCCAAATCTTCCTTTTAGGAAGTATTCTGAGATTATCCAAACATACTGAGTGCATTTTAAGATGGCACACGAGCAGAATTTGAGCAACTGCAGTCATTGATGAACCAGATTAGGTGGCTGCTGGACTATCAGCCATTTGGTAAAACCTTGGAATTGAGAAGTGATAACCTCCAATCTGACCCCAAGAAGGTGGGGAACAAGCCTGATTGTGGCAGTCGTGTCCTGCTCTCTACAAGACCGATGTGCTTCTCATGTCTTTCTGGTAGAGGAAGATAAAAATTTTGTCCAGTCAGCCTAGTTGGGGGTGTTTCCCATGCCTGGATGATCCCTGCACCTAAAAAGCAGATATTTACTAGGTGCTCTAAGGAAGTGGTTTAAAATCAGCTTTTTGTGTTAGTCTTTACTTAAATGAGTAAGGCCAACAAAGAGCCATTAAGCATTGGTATAATTTTCACTTTGCCTTTATGGCGAGCACAAACTGAAACACTCACTGAGCTCAGTGCCCTGAGCCAGCTGTGAGAACTTTTGACTCTTTCTCTTAAGATCCTAAAAAGTCTCAGTTGTAAAGTATATATAAGCGTGGGCTGTTCATTTAGCAATGTCTACATCCAAATTCTGTTTCTAAGGTAAGTAAGTGGGAGCCAAGCACACCTGACGGGCGCTACTGAAAAAAATTCAATACAGGCACCAAAAAGAGTTAAACCATAAACATTCACTTTTTCTTTTTATTAAGAAAGCATGCACAAAAATAAACTCGTGAGACCACGCCCCTCTCTCCCTGACCACTGACACAAAACACGGAGGGGGCCACACCACGCTGGGGGGACCTGCAAGAACCCCTCTCCATGAGAGGCTGGCATCCTACCCCTCCCTGCAGAGCTCCATGCCACCCGCCCACCCGATGCCTTCCCACGCACTAACAACACACATTTATTTCAGGGGCAGAGGAACGAGGGTGATTTGCACACTGACCGGCATGTATTTACATATGCAAATAAGGCGCAACTTAATATGCAAATTATACAAATATGCAAATGAGTAGCACTTGCATATGCAGAAGGAGCCATCTTGGTTTGTTTTAATTCTGGTGGTGTTTGCAGACTTCCACAGGGCTGGCTCTCAGTAACATCCTCTGTAAAGCACTAACTGGCACATACCAGAGATTGTCTCTCATGGTTGTCTCTGGTGCCACTTTCCACAGAAACCCATCACACATGCTTCCAAGCTGTATCATTCCCATCCTGATGCAGCAGAGATAACAACTGACTCCATGTTGAAGTTGTGTGGGATTCCTCATTTCTCCTGGAAACACTCGATGACAAACTCCCCCCCCTCCCCCAATACACACCTAAACAAGGAAAAAAAAAACAAAAACAAAACCAAAAATATCCTGTCCCCCCACCAAGTACGAGACTCTTTGTCAAAGAGTCTTTGACAAAGATCCGATTGGTTTATCCCTACAGCAAATTTAAAAAGCAATCCTAGTTCTCCACCTTCCTGCAGTCAGAGTAGAGGTTATTACCACCCCAGGTCTGTCAACCAACCAGGGTATTTCCATCTTGGTTCCAATCACTGGTAAAGGGGGAATAAGGGCTAGGGGGAGGCTTTACAAAATATTAAGAAGAAATGAGCTTCAACAGAGCAGAGTCATATCAGAAAAAAGGGGAACACAAGGCATAGTTTTGGGGAGGAGGCATCTCAACAGTCACTGTTGAGTCCCCTCCTCCTTTTCCACTTGCCTGATCTGCAAGTGCTGACAAAACTCATCCTTTGGGATTTATATTAGATTCCATTATCTACCCAGCTGAACTGCAAGGGGTCTGATTCACCCTCCCTCCTTTTTATACACTCTTCAGCTGTTCAGTTTAAAAATCTGCTCCACTTCATCCTCTCTCTTCTAATGCACCTCTTACAAAAACCACTTGTGAGGGCCTCCGAGTTACTTGACCAGAAGTCCCCTGATTCAACTCCACTCTGAGCAGCAGCTTCCTCTTCCCACCATTAGCCCATTCACAAAGTGGGAACCACTGACTGAGCATTTCCACCTATGCTACAAGACTCCTGTGCTAGCACTATGAAACCACGGGCAAGGACAGCCTCCAAAGAAATATGAGGGGCAGAGGGCCAAGTAACAACTGAACAAATACTGATGGGAGAAAAATTCCAAATTTGCATATGCAAGTAAGAGCCTCATTACATATTTTAAAGAAAGGCTTGAAGGGGTGGGGAGTGAAATTAAAGGCTCTGGGGAATAGAATTTGCTGAATCGCATGTGACACCCCTGACTGCTTCTTTGACCTGATGGGTATGTAGGCTTCACCTGGAGACTGCAAAAGGCAGTGCAGGTCAGGATTCCCTCAAAATCTCTCTCAGCCCTCACAGATGGCACTGCAATCTGAAACCCAAATTCTCTGCTGAAATACCACCTCTACTACTTTCTCCTTCCTCCAAACTCTGGTCTATCCTCCCAGCTCAGCTGAGCTCTCCCCACCTCAGGGGTTACCCTCGCTTTGTACTATGGGAACTCTACTTCTTTTCTTGCTTTTCCTGCTGGTGTGAGAAAGTTAACAGAGCTAAGATCACCCCTCCAGTGTCCCTTTAGCCCCCTGACCTTTACAACATTTACGAAACAAAATAACTACATGTTCCCAGGGTTCACTAGGCTCTCTCACTCCAGTAGCCAATACACCAGATTCACCGGCCACCTTGAAGGGAAAGAGGGATTGTTAAACGCAAAATTACGGAGGCAGATAAAGATGCACTCGAGGATTCAGCCTTCCAAGGTCTGTTCATGGCACCAAGGACCCATCTTTCCACCCTCCACAGGGCACCACGCAACATGAAAGAGCCAATCTGATGTGTCCGAGGCCACCAGAGGAGGGGGAGGGCTGTGCTCAATTATTGGGAATAATAACAACAACAACAATAATAATAAACAAAAGAAGAAAAAGAAGATAAAACAGGACGCAAAGAAGGATTATCTTCGGCAGCATCTTGCGGTGGCTTCTCTGGCAGAGATAGAGAATATATATCTATATACAGGCAAGGCAGGGAGGCTGGGGAGGGTGATGCTGGCACCATTCACCCCATGTCCCCCTCCCGCGTCCTTCACAAAGGACGGGCTATTAAGTCTGTAACTCGCTAGGTGATCAAGTCCCAATCAAAATCATCAGGGATTTCCTCATTGGCGCCTGGAGGAGGCCCTGGAGGCCGAGGGACCAGATGGTGAGCTAAGCCAAAAACAAGAAAAAAGAAGAGAAAGGAAAGAATACAGTTAGAATAAAAAATGTCATGCTTTTTCCACAGTGGGCCCTTGGGCACAAGAAAGCATAAAGGATTTGGTCCTTCTCCATTCCAACAAGCAAGAACATGGATGAATCTGGCATGAATTTCTTCCTGTCAGACAGCATCTACCAATGTCTGTAGGTGGTCTGCTGTGAAATTCTCCACAGTAGCTTCTACAGAGGTTAAGTTTCAGCCTCCTTAAGTGTCCATACAGCTGACTGCTGATAGAGCACAAAGGATTTAATCAATAGAAGCTTCTTGTGTAATGTTGCCTTCAAGCAATCAACTAAGGGTGAGGCTGAGCTGAAGACTATTTATGTAAAGTGAAAGAAATCAGGCCACTGAAATCATAAATCTTGCCAGAGCTATGGCAGAGCACTAAACAGAGGGTGTCTTGCAGTCCAGTCTCTTCTTTGGGAGAAATGCACAAAGAGCTTGGGAACTGGTTCTTTAATGTTCATTGGTATAACAGGCCTTAATGTCACCCCTTACCTGGGCGATTATATCCTGGAGAGTCCTGGGTGGAAATCTGGTACATAGGAGATGGCCCAGAGAAGAGATGGGGAGGCTGAGGCTGACCATAGGAGTTCACTATGAAAGGAAAGGAATTAAAAAAAAAAACAACAACCCTGTTAACATTCTGGTCAGCTGTCTTGGCCCTGACTGGGTGGCAGCTCAGCCACAGAGCAACTCACTCAGACCCACAAGATACTGAGATGACGTTCAGCTGTTGGGTCCTAACTGCAAGCTATAGCTTGGTCAAGGATCTTGTTCTTGGAACCAGCAGGAGTTTCTCTATTATTGTAAAAGAACAAAATTTTGATCCAGAAACACTATAAGCTGGCTCAATAGCATCCATTCAGTTCAGTACTTGATGACACACACCATCACAGTCCTGTCAAAACCACGATATCCTCTGTGCTGTGCTCAGCGTGCATCCTCCTATTCCTTGTCCAGTCAGTATTTCTCCAACATGGCTGCAAGAGCTTCCTTCATGACAGCTCCTACAGCTCCTGCCATCTGGAATAGCAATCTCTCTACCTTGCCATTCCTTTCTGTTGATCAGCTACAAAAACAGCACTCCCTTCTTCTTTTATGGGTTTACTTTTTATATGTATTTCTGCCTGCAGAGGTCACCTATCAATGATATAATAGGGAATTATTATTATATAATCACATAACATCACATAACAACGGTCTGTCTAGGCCACAGACATAGGACATCCTAATTCCTTAAACCCAGAGGAAGCTGAGTTGCTACGAACAGCTCTGACAGCACAGCCCTGAGTTGCTCAGTGCTACATTGCCTGGAAAGGCAGCAGGTAGTTACAATATTCACAGAATTGGGCATTCATTTACATGTCATTTTAATCTCCCTCCTAATTACCTTGGTTCATGGATTGCTCCTGTTTGCCACTGTTCAGGGCACAAGAATCAGAGATTCGAGGGGGCTGCTGTGGGCCAATCAGATGAGGGAGCTGACCAGTCTGGGTAAGGAAGTGATTAAGGGAGTCACAGAGGTTGGCAATATGGTGTTGATCCAGCGTCCAGTTCTTCCGCTCAGCCTGGCGCAGACTCTCCATCAGCTCTGCAGAGGACAAAGGACAATATCAAAGACAGCACTCACACTGTGGTCTTCCCTGCAAAGGGTCTTCTACCCCTAAATCCCACCTTCTCCCCACAAACCAAACTTCACTGCTTCAAATCTGTCACCAAAATCCCGGAGAGCTCCATATCTAGGATCCTGTCGCACTGACTCAGGTAGGGAAGGGAAGAGTAGAAGGGAAAAATCTCAGCTTTCTGACATATTTCTATGAATTAGAATCAGAGAATCATAGAATGGTTTGGGTTGGAAGAAACCTTTAAAGGTCATCTAGTCCAAGCCCCCAACAAGGAGCTGGGACATCTTCCACTAGATCAGGCTGCTCAGAGACTCATCCAACCTGGCCTTGAATGTTTCTCCCCATTTTTCCTGTAGGCCCCCTTTAGGTACTGGAAGACCACTATAAAGTCTCCCTGGAGCCTTCTCTTCTCCAGGCTGATTAATTAATTCCCTGTGCCTCAAATTCCTACAGTGTTCCAGTGCTTTAGGGTCATTAACAGAATCCATGTCCAGTAGGACACCTCATTTTACAAACAGAATTGCTGAATCACTGAGAAACCATGTCAAATCCATGGTTTCATTGAAAAAAAGATCAGGGCACAGCACTCCCATATTCTAGACTACAGCTCTAGTCACTGAGTGGCTAGACCTAGTCACTAGGCCAACACTGACCTGAGAATTGGGAGTGCTCAATGCTAGACCAGTTCAGCCGGTTTACCATCTTGAAGCTTTCCTTCAGGGAATCGATGTTGGAGCACCAATCAGGGGGAAATGCTGGAATGAAATGGGGATGACATTATGACAATACAGATCATCCGTTCCCTCCACCTCTTAGTAGAAAATGATAGGTCCCTCTTCACCAAAGAGCCTGATGCTAGTAGCTAGAAATCCTTTTTCCCTTGGAAGACTGGGGATAGCACCTCCTTTTTCATTTAGCCCTGATTTATCCTGCATATCTAAACAGAATCCCAAACCCAGTGTGGATGTATCCTTCTTACCTTCAGTAAGGAAGCAATTTCCCTCTCAGATTTCAATCACAACTGGCTGTTCTGGTTTTGTTTAGTGAGAGGGGGCTACGGTGGTAGCTTCTGTAAGAAGCTGCTAGAAATTGTTCCCCTTTGTTCAGTGGACTCGACTGGGCCTATGGCAGACCTGCTGCTGGCCAAGGCCGAACCAACTGGTAGCAGAATGTTCTGTGATAACACCTCTGCGATAACATATTTAGGAAGGGGAAAACAGGAGGGAAAAAAAAGAGAAAGAGAAAATGTGAAGACACTGAATGGGGGGCAGAGAGGGAGAGGTGCGAGCCTTGTGGGCCTTGCAGGCCTCTCACCCTCTGGCCTCCTGTCAGTTGGGCAGCCGTCTGGGCCTGACTTGGCCTGGCCCAGCTGCGAGAAGTGGAGAGGAGATGAGATGTGAAGAGATTCTGAGAGGCATCTGCCTGCCAACTGTGAAGAGGAATGACTGCAGATGCCAAGGTCAGTGAAGAAGGGGGAGGAGTAATGCTGTGCCTGGCCAAGACTCCCCTGCAGCCTGTGGTGAAGACCATGGTGAAGCAGGTAGTCCCCCCTGCAGCCCATGGAGGTCCAAGGAGGAGCAGAGATCCACCTGCATCCTGTGGAGGACCCCACGTCAGGGCAGGCAGATGCCTGAAGGAGGCTGTGGCCTGTGGAGGGCCCGCTGGGGCAGTTGTTCTGGAGGGACTGCACCCCGTGGAAGAGATGACCCACGTTGGAGCAGTTTCAGGAAGGACTGTAGCCTGTGGGAGGGACCCCACGCTTGAGCAGGGGAGGAATGCCAGGAGTTCTTCCACTGACAAGGAACCAGCAGCGTAAAACAACGTGTGATGAACTGACTGTAACACCCACTCCCTCTTCCCCCCTGTACCACTCGGGGCAGGGACGAAGGTGGTGGACATAATGTTAAGCCTGGGAACAGGGAGGGGTGGGGGAGAGGTTATCTTATTCTCTCATTATCCTGCTTTGGTTTTAAAAATAAATGAATAATTTTCCCCAAGTTGAGTCTATTTTGCCCATAATGGTAACTTCAAGGATCTCTCCCTGTCCTTATCTCAAACCTCGAGCCTTTTTTCTTATATTATCTCTCCCTGTTCTCTCAGTGTGGGGAGTGAGAGAGAGACTGCGTAGTCTGGTCCCGATCAGGGATAAACTATGACCCTGGCTTTCACTCTTTTTCCACAGACAATTTAGGCACTACTTAGGGAAAGTTTGCTTGTGGAATTTCTGTCTGGGGGCTCCTCGCTGCTCCCTTTTTTCCCTAGCTGTTCTTTCCATAACCCCTGACTCACCAAAGCCAGCATTGTTGATTGAAGCCTGTGACTGCTGCTGCTGCTGATGTGGCTGCTGCTGCGGGTGGGAGTGCGGGTGATGTTGTTGATGCTGGTGGTAGCCTCCATGCTGCATTGGGGGTGGGTGCATGGACATCACTGGTGGAGGGCCATAACCTTCACCACCCTGCTGCTTTCCCCCTTGGGATGGGCAGCCCTCTGGGGTTGGAGTGTGCAGCGCGGGAGCCGCACCCACTGATGAGGGGCCTTGCTGCTGCTGCTGCTGGTACATGTAGTAGTTGTGGTTGGAGGGCTGCATGTCACCAAGGAGAGAAGAAAAACCTGCCAAGTAAAAGAAAGAGGAGGGGGCTTTAACAGCTATCTGTATTAGACCTCTGCTTAAGTTGTCCATCTCTAATTTCACACTGCTCATCCTGCTATTTATGAAGCTTTTTGAGTGCTCTCTAAAGGCTGCCAACAACTATCACCTGCACAGTTATGCCATCACTGTGCTCCAGATTCTGTTCAAAACAAGAGGCTTTACAACAAAGTCCCAGCAGGATTTAAACTTCTAGTACAGAGTTAGGCACTTAAATTCTTCCCTGGATTTTTCCTATATTTCCCAAAGAAACCTATGCTCTCCTAAATTTCCATGCATGTGTTGTTTTCCTAGAAATGACCATTAAGCAAATAACCAACAAAATATTTAGGAAAAAAAAGATAACTTGATAAATCTGACTTGCTGTTTCCAAAAGCTCCTTTCAGTTCCCATCTTACAAGCAGCTTGGTCAGGAACCTTCACAATTTTTCTCACATAGATCATTAGAAGTCACACATTCTACTGCTTTTGTACACAGAGCACGTTGTACTTATCAGGGCTTCTTTACTACTTTCATTCCTCCTGACTCATTGAGCGCGTCATTTCCATCCTCTTATTTCAGGCATCCCCTACATGCAAGAGCATCAGTTGTTCTCCATTCTTCCCTACATCAGGAGCTCAGCATATCTATTATGTCTACTTCCTTGTTTCATTCTCCCCTTACATTGTGGTACCTTCAGGAAAAATCAAAGTGAAGGGCACTACATGCCACTAACCTGAGCTACTCATTTCTCACTTTGAGGGCCCTTACTTTACTATCCCACAAGCAACCCTCAGTTTTTTACTAGATCCAAAATCAACCCTTAGAGCATCCTACTACTGCGATGGGACAAAAGGATGAATACTGCCATCAAAAGTAGCCCACAAAATTTCCTCAAAAATTGCAAGTTTTCCTGAACTACCTTACAGCTGAAGACTTGGGAGGGAAAAAAAAAAGAAAAGAAAAAAAAAAAATCAAAAAACCACAACAAAACAAACCACTACTAAGCTTCTACAAACAAAGGAACACACTGAGTCAAGGTTCTTCTCTACATTTTTGTAGCTTGCTCATTCTACAACATCTCACACAACTGGCTCCTACTAGGAATCTCAAGCACCAGCATGATAAAAGCAGTAAAAGTAATACATTTTTATTTCACTGAAGCTACAAGTTCAGGAGGCTCCCCCCAGAGTAGCAAAAGTAGACTGCACTGTATGATAGCTAACAGCATAACTGAGAGAGTTATCTAATAATATATTCCTTTTTACACCAGACTAATATTTAGAAGAGTGTTTAAAGGTGAGATGAACAACTGGAAATTTTTTCTGAAGTGTTTGCAGTGGACATCTCAGCTAATCCCTGCAGCGATTCTGCCCTCTGGTGGTCGCTTCCTCAGTCCCAAAAATGCAGGCTAAGAAGGGAGTTGTAGGCTCTCTTCCATGCTCTCAATCCACAAAACTCAATTCTCTAAGGCCTTGTACAATCCTAGTTTAACCAGATCTGAGAAATTACGACTTTCCACTCTCCTTTTGGAGAAACTCCACTGCCTACATGCAACAATTCCCTCCCTTGTATAGTTTCTAGCCTGACAGATTGTCAATACTTCTCCGACAAACTTTTATTCAGGACTTTGTTTCTCTAAGCTTCTGCCATTTTTGTATTTGCTTTTGTATCAACACAAGGTATTTTTAAATCATTATCCTCTCTATTCTGAGAAAACTGGGGGGAGCAATAGATAAAGGACATGCAGATTTCTTATCTGCTCCTAGGACAATTAATTACAGCATGCCAAAGAAGGAAAGTCTGTTTGCACAGGCTCCTAAATAAGGAAAGATCTGAGAGATACCAAGGATAGATCAATGGACAAGACTGTGTGAGCAGATACCTGCCCCGCCCACATGATGCATATAGGTACTCACCGTGCTGAGAGGAAGATGATTTCTCCAGCATGGATTTGTAGAGATTTCGGAAGGACCAGCTAAGATCCTGGAAGTTGATCTCAGAGTAGGAGAACTTGAAGTCATGGTTGGCACTGTACAGTGGGGGTGGCACATCAGCCCCTTCACGGCCCTGCCCCCCTGATACAGTAGAGGCAACATCCACAGGCCCCGCACTCTGCTATGGAAGGTAGAAGTAAAGCCTTTAGTTTACACTAGATTTTGTAACTTGAGACAGGGATCCAGAGACTAGATACAGGTAGAACATGCACTGATATCCCATATCATTTACCTCATCTCCCAACAAATCTTCCCAAATGCCATTTTCCTTGAGGAAAATCAACCACCATCTTCCCTCTGCAGTACACTGGCTTCAGCCATATAATGCCATTATGCCTTTATCCTTAACCCCATCCAGCCCTTTGTTAAAATTCACTTCCTCCTTATTTTCTGTCTATGTAATTTCAGCTCCTTCCTTTCTTTTTATTTTTGCCTCTGTATTACCATTTTCACGATTCTCTCTCTTCTCACCACTTCGCTTTTCCACTCACATGGTCCTCCTCCTCTCCTTTTCACCCTACCACAAGGCTTTTATCCTTTTCCTGCTGCTCACCTGACTGTAGCTGGCAATGGGGGTAGTGCTCTGGAGTGACAGCTGAGGGGTGGCCTCAGGTGGCAAAGAGGCTTCTGTGCCAACTGGAACAGCCCCTCGGGGGCTTTTACTTGCCTCTTGCTCTGGGGAGTCTTGTGATATCTGTGGATGGGGAAGAGAAAAGGAAAGGAGCAGAAATCAAGAACATACGGAGAAGTGAAACTGCAGATGGGAAGCCAGCTCCCCTGCTGTAGAAGTTCATATCTTAGAAAAGAGGAGGACTGGGCCTTAATCACTAAAGAGTCAGGATAAATGACTTTAAACAAGACTAACTTTGCTACTGAACAGCAGCAACAACAGCAGGACATACATGCTAGTACATTCAGTCCTAGCCTTTGTCTCCCCATCTGTATACCCTGCCCCCAAAACAATACCATGGTCTGGTGCTGGAAGGACTCCTTGGAAGAAGGAAATTCCCCCTTCTGCTGTCTGGAAAGAACAACACTCACATCATCATCTGGAGGATGCCGCCTCTTGCGAGATATATCTGGACACGTGTCTATTGTCCAATAAGAGCCCTGGAAAGAAAACCCATTGGTGAATGCATGATTGAATCAGAGAGCTTCCTAAAGCAGGGGGTTACTGACCCAAAGAATGCTGCACCAACTAAACATCAGGACCACAAAGACCACCCTCCAGAACATCAGACAACCAAAACTTGTGGAAATAAATTCCTCTCTTGCATTGGGTTGTATTGAACAATGAGGTATGATGCTACTGGTGTAAGGCAGAATGCTCTACATTTCCATCATTCCAGCACAGGACACCAAGAAGAGCAAAGGATGTTTTGATCCAAGCTAGGGCAACTCTTTTGGGCCTGTACACTCCCTTTAGTACCTGCCTCACAACATGAATTAGTTATTGACTCATGAGAACCAATTCAGTGTCCAGACTGGGCACAGACAGCTAGAAGAATCGCTCTTATTCTGTGCCTTAGACTCCACTTTGAATACTGTGCCCATTTGGGGGGTTCTTAAGTGCAAGACAGACACTAACATGCTAGAATGCATCCAAAGAAGGCCACCATGATGGTTAAGAATTAAAATACATGTTGTACAAGCCAGAGAGATCTGTTTAGCCTGGACAAGAGAAGGCTAAGGGGGATCTAACCAACTGTCTTCAACTGTGTAAGGAGATTATAAAGAAGACAGAATCAAACTCTTCTCAAAAATGCACAGCGCAAGAATAAGAGGCAACAGGCACAAGTTACAACAAGGGAAATTACAATCAGATATAAATAAAAATTTATTGACAGTGATGGTGGTGCAGCACTGGAACAACTTCCCAGTTGTGGTATCTCCATCCTTGGAGATATTCAAAACTCAGTGAAGACCTCAACAACCCAACCTAACTGTCCATGCATGGAAGGGAGGTGGGGGTGGGTGTTGACCCCTACAAGTCCCTTTCAACATAAAATAATCTATAATTATGTCTGTTGGGTTTGAATCAGTATAAAGAGAACTCTAGAGTGTGATTTATCTCATTTTAACCTCCAGTTGAAATCTGAATAACCAGTGACAAGCATATGACAGGTTTTCATTATAAATCCAGCCCAACATGCCAATGAACACCTGCAAACATATACACTGAGGTCAGTTAGGATTTCCTGGAATAAACCATATAATCAATGGTATTTTTGAGTAGTGATCTTCAAAGATATATTACTTCCATTTATAGACACCAACTGAGTACCACTTAGTCCTTTAAATATAACCTGAAATAAAAGGCCTACACAAGTGGCCCTTTCTGGTAACTTTAGGATGAGGAGGAGGAGGCAAACTTTCTGTCTAAATACATAGCTTCTTGTCCCCACCATCTCCTTCTGCTTGTTTGTTTGTTGTTTGTTGAGTTTTATTTTGTTTGTTTGTTTTAACAGTAGTATCTGCATGCCAACATTCCAACTCTTAGTTTTGTTAGCAATTCCCCTTTACAATCTATATATACTAACAGAGCTTTATTAGCCCTTACTTAGCCAAGACATTACTAAATTCTGGAGTTTTGCTTGTAACTGATTTCTACAGATTTGAACTACCTGATTATGACATTTTTTCCCAAAATCACATGTTTTGCAGTCTAAATAGGCAGTAGTTCTACTCTCTCTTCCATGGATCTTGCCTCCACAAAACCAGTGACGTCACGTCATAGTCCTGCTGTTCACCACCAGCAGCTAGTCTTTCATAATAGAACAGGTTGGACTAGACCTGCATTTTACACATAAGGATCAGGAAGGAAAAGAAGCAAGAAAGAAAGTACATTCAACTTCATTTTTCCTTCTTCCAGTATCTTTCAAGTAAACTGAAGATCACAGATAAAGAAAATAATTGTTAATACCATTAAGGCCTCTTTACAGGTTCCCTTTAAGTGAATGCTGCTGTAGCCAAAGCCCTGCAGTAAATCTTACTACTGCTTCCATTTTTGCCTACACTTTAGGTTTCAAATTCCAACCATGAGTTAGAAAGGGCAACCCTGGCTTATTCCCTGCAGTTTTAAAGTGCTTGCCCAGGAGCATGCAGATTTCTTACCTTCCCAGGATCATCTCTCGGTCGAGGCACCTTCCGAAAACATTTATTCAGAGAGAGGTTATGACGAATAGAGTTCTGATGAGAGATTAAGACATATAGGTCAGTGCTACAACAAAAATGAGTATGCCCAGGAGCAGGTAAAGAAAATATAAGATGGTGCATACTCAAAAGCCAAAGTTTAGTACATATACCCAGAACAGGGCAGAACAGAAGCTGTGGGTAGGAGAGGGATGGACTAGAATGAATAATATGGGGCTGAACAACCTATACATCTACAGAAGGTGAAATTAAAATAATATCAGTGTGATGCTGAGGTTGGTAGTGATGTAGGTTTTGTAGGGGTTTTTTGTTTTGTTTTTCTTGGTTGTTGGTGGGGTTTTTTTGCAGGCTCCGTCTTAAGGGGCCACCACATACATACAATAAAATTCTCAGAGGAAATGGGACTTCTGGCTCTGCATTTTCTCCAGTTGGTCAATTTTGCTTCACATCTGTCTTTTTATTTTGCTCAATTAGGATATTTTGTACAGAATTAAGAAAATAGTCTTGTAATTAGTCAGAAAGAGTGCTTTAGCAATGCAAGTCCTCACCTTCCAACCAATACCAGCATTTTTGTAGTAGGGAAAGTTGTCACAGATCCAACGGTAGATCTCACTAAGTGTCATCTTCTTGGCAGGTGAAGAGTTGATGGCATATGTGATCAAAGTGGCATAGCTGTAACGTGGCTTTCCATCTTGGTGCACTGCAGCCTCATCTTTATTCAGGGTGGCATTGGGATCTGTCGGTGAGCCTGGGGGACACTTTCGGGCAGCCCCTGGAGGTCCTGCTTGTGACGAACCCCCTAATTTTTCAATAGTAGCCCTTAAAGTAAGCTGTGGGAGCCAGTCTATGGATGTGAGACTGCTTTCCAGGTCAGAAGCCATGGTGCTGGAAGCAAGAGTATCTGTGAATAGAAAGGAGCAGAAAGGGTACTCCTGAGATATAAACAAGGTGAACCCTAAGAACAGAAACATCCATTTGCACTCCTCCTCTGCTTCTCCCCCTATTAAAAATACCTGTGTGAAGATCCTCCTACTTCATATACCTTATTCACAGACAGACAGAAACATCCAAAAAGACCTATGACTGTCTCTGGGAAGACCATCCTTGCTAAAAGCAGCTGGGACAGTGCTGATGGTAACATTGCTAGGACAATCTTACCCAGAGCATCCCAACTGTTCTCAGGTGAAGAACCAAAATTTATTCAAAGGAGGTGGAGCCTTTTCAGCAGCTGTATCACATTCACTCCTTTACTACATAAGCAGTATAACCTTGGGACCCTTCATCAAGATCACGTGCAATCCAGTAGGTTTATTGTGTCAGGTAAGAAGAAAATCATAGCTAAATGGCTAGCTTCATGCTATATACAAACCACAAATCTTAAATTTGGAAGGAAATTAATTTCCTGGCCCTGTTCAACATCTTTGTCGGTGACACAGACAGTGGGATAGAGTGCACCTTCAGCAAGTTCGCCAAGCTGCGTGGTGCCGTCGACAAGCTGGAGGGGAGGGATGCCATCCAGAGGGACCTGAACAGGCTGGAGAGGTGGGCCCATGCAAACCTCATGAAGTTCAACCAAGCAACGTGCAAGGTCCTGCATGTGAGTCAGGCCAATCCGAGGCACAAATACAGGCTGGGTGGAGAATGGATTGAGAGCAGTCCTGAAGAGAAGGACCTGGGTGTGCTAGTGAATAAGAACCTCTACATGAGCTGACAATGCGCACATGCAGCCCAGAAAGCCAATCACATCCTGGGCTGCATCAAAAGAAGCATGCCAGCAGGCTGAGGGAGGTGATTCTGCCCTCCTGCTCAGCTCTGGTGAGACCTCACCTGGAATACTGCAAACCCCCAAAATAAGAAGGACATGGACCTATTGGAGAGAGTCCAGAGGAGGGCCACAAATATGATAAGAGGGCTGGAGCATCTCTCCTGGGACAACAGAGAGAGTTAGGGCTGTTCAGCCTGGAGAAGAGAAGGCTCAGGGGAGACCTTGTAGTGGCCTTCTAGTACCTAAAGGGAGCCTACAGGAAAGATGGGGAAAAACTCTTCCAGGGCCTGTTGTGATAGGACAAGGGGTAATGGTTTTAAAATACAAGGAGGTAGATTCAGGCTAGACATCAGGAATTTTTTTTTCACAATGAGGGTGGTAAAACACTAGAACAGTTTGCCCAGAGAGGTGGTGAATGCCCCATCCCTAGAAACATTCAAGGCCAGATTGGATGAGGCTCTGAGCAATTTGATCTAGTGGAAGATGTCCTTGCTCCTTGCAGGGGGGTTGGACTAGATGACCTTTAAAGGTCCCTTCCAACCCTAACTATTCTATGATTCTATAAAAATAAAACACACCTGTCCAATACGGCTAGCACTTGTAAACAGGGTTCTCTACTTAACAATTATTTTATATGAAGAAAATATTTAGCAGCATGAACTTGTATGAACTTGCACACTTAGCCCACAAACTTGTATGCTGTCTCTTGTAGTAGTCAAGGCAGCAGAAAGATCATAATTCGTATTCAAAAGTGGCTGCATCACTATACTAGGAGCAATCCCTTGAAGTCTGGACTAAGGTAGCTAAGTTTCCACGTTCTCAACCTGCACTGCTCTGCACTTATTCTTTGCATAAAGGGAAGAATCATGTCTTGAAGGCACGCAAATTCCACATCTTTCATTTTTAAAATTTATCTTTTTAGAGTATTAGATGATACTGTCTTTGAGTATGCTAGTGCATACAAAAGGTAAACGCACACAGACACAGGCACATACTTCTATACACACTCATGTAACAAATTAAGCACATGCATACACGTTAAGAGAAGAGACAGACATGAACACACTCTGCTGAGGAAGGACTCATCAGCAGACACCTCCCACCAAGTGCAGCACTCAGATGAGCCGATCAGATGAGACAGGGAGACACCCATCTGCATGAATGCCAATTAGATACTTATTCTAAAAATAGGTCTTTGACAATAAAACAGTGTGGATGCACAGATCCAGAAACAGATGCACCTAGCATTTTGACACAGAAGCTCCCTGTTCTTCCCCCACAACCATATGCATTATACCTTGCACTTCAGCACTGAAGTGCTCTCACAGCACAAACGCACTTAAGAGTCTATACTCCAAGACATTTGTAGGCACTAAACCTTTCATTTCTATGCATGTGCTCATCACACCTCTTAGGGCTCAAACACCTACACAATACCTCAACAAAATCCTTCCCTCAATCACTACAAGCAGTGGCTCCAAAGCCCTAGGCTCAGAAAACACCTCCTAATTACACAGCTAACATTATCACTCACACTAATATGGATGCACAGACTGAAAAGTAAAATTGCAACACTACAGTATTTGTAGTGAATGGAAACATTTTTCTGTCCGTGGAGGACAGGAAAAGCCCAACTGCTACTAACTTATCTATCTACCCATCTGCCACATTATCAGATACGATAGCGATGACTACTTGCTACATGGCTAAGCAGATGATCAGAGCTGCAAAAGGCTCTCTATTATCCAGCCTCCTCAAGTTGTTTATTGAAAAAAAAAAAAAAAAGCTATAGCTCTTTTTGCTTGAATTGATTGAATCTCAAACTTTTTTTTTTTTTAAGCAGCACTATTCCTTCTTGTATTATACAAAGGTAAAGCAACAACATATTTTTTTTCCAGTGGAGACAGAGGGACCACTGAGGTATCCATGTAACTGAAACACAGCTATATTTGCATAGTAACTGTTCAGGTCCAGCCCTCACTAAAAGTAGTATCCAACTTGGGAAAAAACAATCATGAACTAAATACCAGTTGAATACTTAATTTTGTAAGCAAGCCTCATATAAATTTTAATTTCCACAGTGCAATCAGAGAACAAATTACTGATGCTTATCATATGCATGTTAAAGCATTATGAAGTATCAGTTGTGCTAACAATACAAATCTAAAGTAAAGTAAATACAAATTTCTAAGCCACCTCCCCTTTTTTTCTTAAAGACAATCACAGAAATCAAGACAATTAGGTTACAAGAACCTATAGCAGATGAAAATACCAATCTGAAATTCAAGAAGCAGAAGAAAACACTGCAGTTTTCACACAGCTTCAGATTTGCCCATATTGTGTCAGTAGAGCATTTGGGATAATTGTCCATATAGTAAAATATAAGGTTGATATGCAACACGCCAATCATCAAATATACAAGCTTTTGTGTATTTGTGTAAAATACACTTGTCAGGGAGACAAGCAAGGTTAGAATTGGGTCACATTACACACATGCTAAGAATCTGAATATTTTTATTCCCTGGTTTATAAAAATCTTTGACAAGAAAACAAAATCCCAAAATCTTAAATAAATTTTTTTTAAAAAAATCTGTATATACATATGCACTAATCATCCAGTACTGAAATAACTACTTTTCAGTAAAATACAGCAGCTCTTTAAGAACACATACAGTAGACAGTAATTTAGAACAGAAAGTGAAGACTAAGACCCAATAACAATCACGTGGGAAATTTCAAAGCGGAGGAATAAGATTTTTTTTCCAAGTTTAAACTTGATCATGTTACCTGCATTTACAAGTCTGTAGCCTGGCAATATGGGATCTGTAATTATCAGGCATGGTCAAAACTCGGGTAAGGTGGCAATTCCAGAACACAGTCAGTGTAAAAATAATTTGGTGTAATTGGCTACTAAATTATTTGCTAGAATACTTACTGTAACAGTAATACTTGCTATAACTTGTACTGCATATCTCATTCACCTGATCCAAGCAGTACACCAGCTTGACACTACTTAATATTATGATAAAACAAGACTGCAGCCAAATCAGAGCAGCTGATGATTTTTCCAACTTTCCCTTTCCAGTTTATTGCCTGGCAAATCTTCTTTCAAACACTTCTCTTACGATCCCACTCAAACAAATTAAAAAAAAATTCTAACAGCTAACAAACATATTGAACTGAAATAAAGGATGTTTAAAAAAAAAAAAGCCTACCCCATTAGCAAGCCAGAATTAACTTCCAAGAAGTAAAAAGAAAGTCGAAGACCAGAATTTATAATCTCCAACTTTACCTGGTAAATGGTATCTGTTTATGTATTTGGCTGACTTTAAAAACAAGGGTAAGCTAGTCAAGTTGCAACAGCTGGACATTGACTGAAGAGTCTTCATTTCCCAAGCACTAACTAGTTCCAGTACAACCCCACATCAAGATAGCTCAGAGACATGCAAAAATGACAGCCAAGCACTGATCCAAAACTACAATAAAAAAAAAACCCAAGGATCTGTCTAACTCATAAGGAAAACGTAGTAATTGTTAAAGAAAACCATAGCATTGAATACCTTTTAATAACCACTAATTCACTTGGGACTAGTAATACTTCAGTACAGCTTTCCAGGAGAGCTACTGCCTTACTTTGAGTATTTGCAACTAGTAAATTGAACCTCAGGCTGAAAATGCAAGGCAGCCTTCTGTCTATCAGCCTGCACTATCCCTGCTACTGGACTGAAGAAACCTGTACTTTGCCTGCCCTTCAGTTTTGCAAATGCTTGCTCTAAGCCAGTCAGATGTTACCCAAGATCACTGCTACTTATATATATCAGGACTGAAAAATGCATGAAATGTGGGGAACAGCACTCTAAGGGTTATATTGAATGAAGTTAATAAACATTTATAGCCTAAAACATTCTCTAAAGCTGTACTCAAAAGCTGGACAGTCAGAATCTGCTATGAGTGAAGCAGTCATTCAATGGATCAAACTACACCATGCACAGCCTACAGAACAAGCATATTCTAGAATAAAACTCTACATTTACTTTTCTATATTTACTTTCACTGTCACTGTATTTGCTGCTATTCCAATCCAATGACACACTAGTGGGAAAACATTCAAAGGAGTAATGGGTTTCTCAACATAAACTTTGGGAAGGAAGAAATGCACAACAGACTACCAACCACTGAGAAACACTGCTGTAGAATACCTATAAAAATAAGGCCACTTCTATTTAGGTGTCCAAAACACAGATCCAGTGATCTAACTAACAGTATCCACCTAATACACTCAGAGTTATACCTAGCTTCTTCTGAGGTATTTAACAAAAAAAACCAAACAAACAAACAAACAAAAAAAACCAACACAAAACCCAAAAACAAACGAACAAAAAACCTAAAATCCAACAAACAGGCAAAAAAACCCAAAACATTTGACTGCAGCCTTTCTGAAACACACAGGTGAGCAGGATGTCAATTAGAGGAAACTGCCTCAAAAAGTAAGGAAGAAAAGTAACATATAAGAATACCACATGCATGGAGAAACGGACAGCTTCCACTTTGATGGAAAAAGGAAATTTTGTCATACTTGTGTAAATTCCACATGCAAGAAACTGTTATTCTTATGCCAATACAGAAAGTGGAAAAGAATCAATTTTGCCAACTCTAGCAGAAGATAAATTTGCCATTTTAAGACATGTGCTTTCCCTCAAAAATAAGGTGGTGTGAACTAAGAGGGCAGGAGCAAAACACTTAAAAATCTTATCTTCTCTAAGCAAACATCCTCAATGAGAGGTATTTGTTTCATATAAGAAATCAGAAGAAAGGATACTGACTATCTACATAGTCTGAAGTTGTTATCCATTATTTTGCTAACTACTTGTGAGAAACCTTCAGGAAACAAATGCAGAAGGAAGAAAGAGGCTGCTGGGTACCGTTCATAAAATGAACCTTAACCTGGAAGGAGCGGTAGGTGTCATGTTAGTATACCAGCAAACCAAAAGAAAAGCACTACAGTTTGAAAGTACACTTCTGTCTGCAGTGCCATACGAAAGGAGGAAAACCAATTGCTGGGGCAAAGAGGTAAGAAATAAGAAATCATCATACCCTAGAACCACGTTTCTCTTCTTTGGGAGGAGTAGGACAAGCTACAAAACATTTTCCCAGTAAACTATGAGCTTGCAGATGTGGCAATAAGGGGCACACAGTTCTCACTAGTCATGAACCACAAAGGAAAAAAAGCATAGAACCAAAGCAAGTTACTGTCACCTAAGAGCACACAGTGTGGTATCATCTATATGAACTGCCACAATCCGTGTCTGTCCATGTCAAATGGTCTGACTCTATATTCCTACTCAAAAATACTTAGTGTGCAAAATGGAATGGCTTTGAATGTTCAGTGCTATTTTGTGTATAAGAACACAGCTGGTGCAGTAATTACAGCATCCTGAAATGGAAATTTGCTGGAAGTTACAACACACTAAGATGGAGCTAGAGGAAGATGAAAACTTTTAGACCACATATAGCCTAATATAAATCATTGGACTAAATAATTGGACTAATTGTTTTGTTATAATTAAATTGTTATACAGATATGGTTTTCCTTTAACAAACAGAAATCTCAACAACATAAGTCTCAAGAAAAAAAAAATTTGTTTATTTCATAGAGTTACTAATTACATAAATATCATAATAGCACATTTTAACATAGACCCTTTCAATTCCCTCCATTTTGTGAAAGGTGCATGAGCAGGGTACAACATTGTATTTTGAATTTAGTGAATTGAACGGCACTGACTGTGCATGCATTCTTGGTACTAATGAGGTATGAAGTCTTGGGGGACTATAAAGTCACCAAAACCCCCGTGATATAAGTGCATCACAATCCAATTCCAAAAGCAAGTAGGTACTAGTTTTGTACGAAACTGGCAAAATAGCATTAGTTTACAAAACCTGAGCTGCTTATTTAAACTTATAAACAGATGGGATTACAACCAAAGTCTAAAATATTCTCCTGTCAAGGGAGACAGTATCTCTACAGGCATAAAAGACTAGATCAAGCATAGCTAGTGCCTTGCTAGATTTTAAAAATACCAACTAATCAAATATTTTTGTTGTCTGCTATATAAACATGCAGCAAAAATGCAGAGATAAATACTACACAAACATTGCAGAGATCCCTCAGATAGTCTGAAAATATGTGTTCAAAGTTAAGATTAGTTTGCTTATTTATGGTGCTGTGTAAGTGAAAGTGGGAAATATGAAACACCTGTCAAAAGAAACAGCAAATTATATTGAGAATACTAATATGCCTAAAATACTTTTGAGCCAAAAATTATTTCCTTTGTAATAAGACTACTATAAAAGATTTATTCTAATAATAACCCAATGTCCCCTCCAAATAACAGATTTGAAGTAAAAAGTAAACTAAGCATTTTGAAGAACAATGAGAATATATTGCCACAGCAGAAACGTCCCTGTAGCATCCCTCCACCCTCAGTGCCACTATGCAATATTTTACCATTGAACATAGGAGCTGTAATTCTAAACATATGCCAAGGCAGCCAAGAGAAATCTTTGGCATTTGCTTTACAAATATTAACAGAACAATTACTCTTACTGAGAAAGGTATTGGTTTTGGAATAATTCAAATTTATGAGCACGTATCTGGAATGAAATTTTCCCTTGGAAACCAGGAAGCTTGTGGTAGAGAAACTGTATCTAAGAGAAGGTATTTCCCACAGCCTTGTGGGAGGAGCCAGGTTGAAGAAAAGGATTTCAATTTTAGCTGCCTATCAGAGTCACATCCAGTAGTAAAAACCTTCAGTACAGCATATGCAAACACTGATATGATACCGAGATTATCTCTGAAATTAGAGATAACATCAGAAGTAGATCAGCATGCAGAATATCTTGCTCAGATAACCTTCACATCGTTGCAAGGATAGGTACAGAAACCCAGCTTAAAATAACGTAACATGCACTTATAAATGAAAACTGTATTCTTATTCTGATTAAAAATGGATCTATCAGTGAAAAAAAATGACTGTTACCCTTGCAATTTAATAATAACAATACTACAAAGTTTCTATGTAAGAGAACTCCCAAGGCTAAATGAATGCCAGTCGGGCATAGTGAAAACTAAATTTTTACTGCAAGTGGTCAGAATCTGTTCACCAAAGGCTGAACCACTGAAAACAGTTTAGTCAATATGAACCCTGCAATAGCTGCTGAGACAAGCCATATACCACTTGTTTCAAGGGGTAATAAGGACATCAGTATCAAGGGCAGATTAGTTGGATATCATGTGGCCAAAATGTACGTATAGCAGATGCTCCGAGAGTTAAGATTACCAAAGCACTGCAGAAAAGCCTGTTAAAGAGGAGTCTGGAAACATAGTGCAGCTGAAAATGAAGTTGGGGAATAATCAGAAGAATCAAGTAATATGTGTGACGCTTATAAGTTAGGTCTCAACCATTGTTTTAACATAATTCCTTTTCACTAGTCTGTTAACTTTTATTCTGAAATAAAGTGACTGAACTGTTTTCCATGAAACAAAACACCTGACAATACCTAGCCAGGCTCACAACTTGGAAAGATTTGTACCAAGCCTGAAGGTCAAGAAGATTCAGAACCACACAAAGAAGGAACATACATCCAGTGTGCCAGTTTCTTGTGGCTTAAAACACTAGCATTGCTACTTGGCTTTCTGCAGCCTACTCATAAAATGCTCCACTTTGTGTATCATCCTCAAACTAAGTCTCCTGTTCATTTCCTTGCAGATATTGAAAGAAGCCCATTTCTTCTACCACATACTTGCCACAGCTACCACCTTGCAACTGTGAGTAAATATTATTCTGCTACAATCCCGACTTTCCTAGGCTTTGAGATGTTGTGTCTTTGTTTATTATGACCTTCATTTACTTTTGTAATCATCCTTCTTTACCAAAGAAGTCAGGGAGAGGAGGGTATGTAATAAGACAACTACCTGTAAGTATCAGTTAGACCTTTTGAATAATTTTCAAATATGCAAATAAGTAGTTTCCAGTATGTCTAGTCTCTATTGGATGGCAATTTTCCTATATCTATCAAGGTATGAGTCAGCTGAGGAAGAATGTGAAGAAATGCACATGCCAGAAATGGAAAAGCACAATGTCATGTTTGTGTTGCTGGCAGAGCAAAGGACAATCAGTGACAGATAGGTGAGAAACATGAACGTGGAGAACCCTTAGAGTGAGTACAAGAAGCTGGAACCTTATGTGGTGGATGATAGCCAATAAACAAGACTTTTTGAGGAAGAGATGGCAGCATATTGAGAAAACACACCAGGAAGATAGCTTCAGTTAATCGTGTTTTTAACAATAGAAGAAGGTAACACAATTGTCAGAGGCCAGCAAGAACAGCTAGCAGTAACTGAGATGGTACATGAAGGAGAAAGCATAAGGGCTACCCAAAGAGACCAGGAAAGAAGAAGTGGAATATTCAGGTCATCAAACTGGAAGACGAGACCCTCTCCTGTATGTAACAAGCAAGAACAGGTCGGGAAAAAACATGTTATAGGCTCAACTGTGGAGGCTTGCAACAGAGGAAAGCAGGAAAGAAAGAGAAACCTCAAAGGAGTTTTCTGGAGTTCCATCTCGGCCTCAGCGGTCTTAAACTTGCAGTAAATCATTCAAAAAGGATGTTAAGGTAGTATGCCAAGTTGCATAATTCAATATCACTGGCATGAAGGAGGTAAGGAAAAGCAAAGAGAGGATACCAGAAGTGGGTCTTTGTGTCTAACTTACAAAAAAAAAAAAAAAAAAAAAAAAAACAAATGAAGGAAGGTAAACAGCTTAGTGCAGAAGCTACTGAATAAATTACTACAACAGTAGGAGGGAAACCAGGAAAATACTGACACAAAAGTCAAGGAAGGACAAGATTTCAAGACTGGGCATGATCAAGTGTCAAAAACAGCAGGGAAGCCAAGAAGGATGAAGACAGAACAGAGACCCTGAGACCTGGCCAAGAAAAGGTCATTAGAGATCTTAGAAGAAGCTTCAAGGGAGTCAGAATATCTATACTTAAGTCAACTTAAAAAACAGTTCTAGGCTGCAGACATGCAACAGGCTCTTTCATTTTTGGAGTCACAGGTCCTTCCATGAAACAAAAATTGGGGCATCATGCTTTCACTGTTTCTTAAGGCCACAAAAAGCAGCCTATAGAGGTTTTTAGTTCAATATCACATTGTAATTAAGGTAATTAACAGCAAGAAGAACAGATAGCATTCATAAAGTGTTCTTCATCCTTATACTTTGGAACTCTCAAAAAGGATCAGCTGCCTATAAATGGGATAAATGGGAAGCCACACACGCAGAAGCATGCAGCCCAAGGTCAGCCAGCAAAGGAGCAGCAGTACCATGCCGAGAATAGAGGTCTCCCAAATTCCAGACCAGTTCTCTACATTCAAAGTTTGATTGCTTTGTTCAGGTAGAGATAAAGGGAATTTCAGAGGTAACTATTTTAGCAGCTTGTTTATTTTTCTCTGCAAGTTCCTGATGGGGACAGAGAGTTATTTTGGTTTTACTTAACAATAGTTTTTTGGGGGAAACTGAGAATTCAGAAACTTTGCTCCTTTAATTTGTGGCCACAGAAAGTTCAGATTCCTTCCCAATTATTCAGATATGAACTTTTAACAGTAATTACATATTTCTGCTATAATCAGCCACAGTCTTTATACAGCAGAGAGCATAAACAAAATTTGAATTGCTAATTTTGAAAAGCAAAACAGCAAATATTTTTTCCTCGAGGTGTAAAAACTCTCACTCGTCAACTCTTCATCTCCTTGATTACCCAGTCTCTCTTATATATAAAAAACAGCCAAAAAAGAACACACATTCCCTTCTTTCTTGACTTCACATCAAGTAAACTGATCAGCTTAGAAAGGTGAGGAATGAGGTACTGGGTGTTGCACAAACTGTTCAGCCCAGTTCTCAAGACCAAGATCCTGAAGTGCTGGAAGGAACCAGAGAATGTAACACAAGGGCATTTTCAATCTAACGAACTTGAATCCAGCTTTTCCTGAGGAAGGGATGAGGGAAGAATGCAGGGGAGAAGGGAGGGTGAAAGAATGAGAGTGTCAGACGAATTATGGAGAAAAGGGCCATTCCCAAGCCTAGCAGAACTGGTTATTTTCAGAGGAATAAAATTCTCTTTATTATATAGTGGTAAAAAAGGTTTCTTGATATAATCTCAGCCAAAAACCACCATGTGTCCACAAGCATATAATCTAATGAAAGCCAAGCCAAGAACAGGTCATAATGTAGGTGTGGAAGTAAAAGCCAGGTCTGTGAGATGTAGTAAGAAAGGATTCCTGCTAGTGAAGAATCCTAGAGAGGAGATATGGGGTGCTTGCTTCATGAAGAGAGAAGCAGCATTTTAGGCTTATAGGACTGCAGGACAGAATGCCAAAGGAACAGCATGGAAAATAAGACGCAAAGAGTAGTACAGAGAGAACTGGGAGGAGGAGTGGGGTGTAGGAGGAAATGAGAGTAAAGAAGTAGGTGGGGTGGAAACATGCTGGGCCTTAAAGGTGCAGGAGAGGAACTTGACTGTGACACGATGCTAGGAAGCCCAGGATGGGATTCAGGAAAGGGCTCACAAAGGTCAGGAACCAGCAAAATCTGAGCATTGTCTACCTTTAAGGCACCAATTTCAAGGTTCATAATAAGATGGAGTAGAGCATGGGGCAGGTCAAAGACAGAAGGATAAAACAATGCTCCAGTCCAAATCTTGGCAAAGCAACACAGGATATAGCATTAAGTCAGTCCCAAACTGTTGTGAGGTCCCCGAGTTCTGAAACGTTCTAAGTATTCTGCATTTTCATTTCAAACTTAGAATGAAAATTTGCAATTAATTGTGAAAACATACTGCAGCATGTTTGCTCTCTCTCAGTGATACACATACACAAACTGCCTTTAAAAGTTAAAATATGAGTACAGGGCAGAAACATGCAATAGATTTTTAAGTTCATCATACATCCCTTGGAAGGAATAAAGAAACAACAACAGCAGAATACATACCCAGTATCAATACAGACTCCTACCAAGATGATAAGCATTTGGAGGTTGAAGTCATCAACTAGATATTCTTGCTAAAATAACACAATGTACAACAGCCAGCAATACAGAAATTCAAATGCTCTTCTTCAGACTTCAGAGTTAATACAACTTCAGAGTTCAAACATTTCAGAGATACCATTTTGGGCTGTCCATTAATCTGGGCAGTACTCATATTTTCAAAGTTGTCTTCAGACCAAAAATGCTAGAAACCATAATTTTTTAAAGTTTCAATTCTGAAGCATGACTCATCAACAGATTCTGCAATTTGAGCTCTACAAAACATAGAGGGTACTTTGTAAAAGTAACTGGTTACAATTCTACCCAAGGTTGGGAAAAGCAAATGGAAAAATGAGTCCAAAAGCATTTCATATTTTGGTTGCTAATGACCAAGATGTTAATTCCCGTCTGACAGCTGTGTAAGATGAGATAATCATCTCAATTCTGCTCTTGAGGCACAGTTGCCATTAACCATACCTCCTTTCTGACACTTGAAGGGCCAAAGATCCAAACTGCGATGCAGACTGAATCTCCCACTACATGATGGTCAGCTGAAGTTTATGGGAGGAGGTAGCAAGCAAAGATATCTCTCCAGAGACACTAACATTCAGCTGTACTATAATGGCTGGGGCTGGAGGGTGTGCCAGAAGAGACAAAAGAAAAAGTACCACAGTAGTCACAACCTCATCTCGGACTGGGAAATTATATCCAAACTCCTCAAACTATTTATTGTATTTCATTCCAAATTTTCTGACTCCTTATTCTAGCCTGCCAACAGAACCAGATTTCAAGACAAAACCCAAGAACTTATAGAACACACACTTAAAACATTAATATAACCTCATAATCTTTCAGTAAAGTAATCCTTTTCCCATAACCCTCTAGACCTTCTCATTTAATTTTACTTAAGGGCTTGATCTGAGAAATGCCACACACAGTTCTCAGACGGGAGCTGAGTGCACATAGGACAAGATCGGACTGCTTCAACTTTAAAAGTCAACTTCTGGAAGCATGAAAGACCAAATTTAAATTTACAAACCCATACACACATAACTGTCTCTTTACTTAAATGTTGAAGACTTCATTGCTTCTGTTGAAGTCAACTCTATGTTCCTCGGCACTTATAAGAATTAGGCTATTTACTTAGGTACCTAAATGTGGTTTTTAATGTCTAATTTTAGGTGCTCAGGTTTCACATTCTTAATGTAAACTCTTAAAAACACAGCTCTTTCATTTAAATGTGTCTGTAAAGCACCTTGCACTTCTATGAAGATTAATAATAATCTACCTTTTTCTTTTATGGATACTTTTGTATAAAATAAATGGTGCAGAACAGCTGCAGTGTTCCACCTCGGAGGAAGCTGCATTTTAGCCTGCAATAAACATTTGATGTAAAAACCATGATCACAATGAAGAGCTATGCTCTCTAAAAATTATCTTTCTTAAATTTATCAGTATGTCCTAGCTTTTGTATAGCTGTGTTTTAGACTACAAGATCTTCAGAGCAGACATTGTCTTTATTTTGTGTGTCCAAGTCAGCACTGAATTCCTTGCCAGCAATTAACAAATACATAACAATTACTCTACAGCATACAACTTTCAGCCTTGTATGTCTGTCATTAATATTCAAAGTTCAGGCAGCAAATACAAAATCTTAATCTTTATAATTAATAATGAAGAAGAAAACATTTCATATACAGAAAGACAATTGTTGTGGGAGAGCAGAATTTTGTAGGGCTGGCATATATATTCTGTAAAGTGCCCTGGCATCCCTCAGAGCCAAAAGCACTTGAAAAATGTCAAGTCATTACTGTGAGAAAGGGGGCAGTAAGAGGTAAATTAACCTCAAGAGCATGAAAAATCAGTTACCCCCTAGACTGTACAAAGGCCAAAATGCCTCAGTTGTCTCTGGGGCTAGATAACACAGCTGTACTCAAAACAGGCTGATTGCATAACTATAGGGCAACAGGTAGAAGGGCATCTAACAGTACCCCTGGAACATATCTATGCTTCATGGTTCAGCCTTCCCTTAGAAAGGGGCACCTTCTGAAGCAATGGATAACTGTCAAAATTCTCTGCCAAAACAGCGAATTACTTTGGAGGGACATGGCATCTTTTGTCTGGTCTTGCTTGCAAATTACACCAAGGAGTTCCTTCTTCAGGAACTCCCTGCTAACCACTGTGCTCCCAAATAGATTCCAGACGGGTTTCTATCCAGGCCATGGATGCTGCAATCTTGATTTCCTCACTGGAGAAAGGAAACAGGAATACCTCAGGTGAGATATCCTTAGGCATGATTCTTCTGCTACAGGAATCTGCTTTGGCATCATTTCAGACAAAGTCTCCCTCAGACTCGATTTCTCATAAAATTACTACGGTAGTGTCAGAATACTCATTTGTGACTGGAACTCAACTGCCTCATTTACAAAAAGCAGCCAGTTCAGCTCACCATGGCATTAGCATTAGGATTCACATTCCTAGCTTCTGAACACAGAATAAAGCACTGATGAATCCTGGTGGCAATGGAATGGCTTCTTTTGGCTTTCAGAGCAGGTTCCATCAGCACTGTCACAATTTTCATTCCCAGGCCCCTAAGCACCACAAAATCCACTCTCAAGGGCACTCTTCCCAGAATTCATCCCACACTCCCTCAGTACATTAGGGGACACACCTCTGAGCACTGGGATCTGTATGTTAAGCTCCCAAGCACAGTGAGGTCTGCATCACACAATGACTGTATTTCCACGGTTATGAGCATAGTCAGACCCATGTGAAGAACAACTGACGTTCCAACCCCACAGGTGCATCCTTACACATTAGCACTACAAATCGTTGCTCCTGTCTCCTCAACCATTTTTGGCCAGTATTACCCTTCTCAATGACCCCTAAATGACAGAAATTAATTTCACACTGGTGATGATAAAGGCTGAGCCTAGGATGAGTACATCAGTGAAAGAAAGTAGAAGGGCAGAAATTTATTACAATTAAATAAGGCTAAGGTCTCTCATAAGCTACATAGCGAGGAAGAGAATCAGGTCAATTCCATATAGCATATAAGGGAGCTAAATGAGAGAGACTGAGAAAGACATGCAGAAAAAGAAGGCTGAGAAGAGCTTCAGAAACAGAAGGAATGCAAAAAGATTAAAAGGAAAGCAGATACACTGAGAGAAGAGACATGGAAAACAAGGACAGAGGGTGAAAGAGGAGGACAGCTAGGAACAGAGAGATGGCTGTAATATAATGTGGTTACTCACTCTGACTGGAAGATTTTCTGGAGGGAGGTGGATTATCTTCAGTGCTGGTTTCAGGAGTGCTGCCCTTCACACTCCTTCTCTGAGACCCATCCTCAGAATGTTGCTGTCAGCTATTCCAATAAGCTTCTTCAATAAATATTTTGAGGGCAAATGGATTGTGGATAAAATCAGGATCTTGAGTATTAAAACAATCTGCTTGGGATTGTCAGTCCCCTAAAACTGCTGAGTTTATTCAGGATGGAGATCCTCTCTCCCTTTTGGCAGCTAGCTGCTAAAGGGGTGTTCCTCTGGGAAACAACCTTTTCACTGATTGTCAGATTATTTCAGAGGTCAATTTTACAGTCTTCCTACCTGTAAATCTCTCTTCTCTTTCCTCTAGGTGCACCTTATCCTTAAGGGTGGGCAAATCTTTCTCAGAAAAAAAATCTTGCTATCTCTGTGGATATTATCAGTGAAATCTGCCTTTTCCTTTCTCTGTACCTGGGAGGCGTGTCTTCTCTCCTTGCACGGGATATTTGAAGAACACCTTCCTAGGATTACGGGATGAGGGATCTTTCTTTGGATGAAGGAAGATGAGGTCAGTATTGGAAATTACCTTTATCTCCAGTGGCTAACAGCAACTGTAAAAGGGAAGAATATATAAATCTGCCTCTGCTTTCTCTCCCTTGTTTTGCTTTCTCTGCTGCCTGCTGAGCAGATGTGAATAATTAAAATAACTTGTTAAGTATCTGCAGCTCCTGCTTATTTCACTCTTGCGGACTGCCTCTCTTGGGCATACAGTGTTTCTTCTGTTGAGAAGAGATTCCCCTGTTACTATCTGGTCTGGAAATGAGCTGGGAAAGGGCTTTCTCGTCTACTTGGAGGAGGAACTTCCTCAGCAGCAGGAGCGAGTAGGCAGTAAGGGTTATTCTCACAGCCCTCAGAAAACTGAGGTATGAGGACGCCGCTCCCGTAAACAGGTATCCAGAGAGCTCCAGGAGGCTCTACTCCACAGCGAGGAAGAGCAGACCTGCTTCTACGTAGTTACCGTGGCTTACTGCCGGGGGCCTCTGCCCACCCTCGGCTCGTTAGTGGGGAATGGGACGGGCTTTTGGCACCCCTACCAGCTGCAAGGAAAGGGGCTGGCAGGCGGGTGTACCCCGGCCTGCCAGCGAGGCGGGGGCGGCGAGGGGCCGCTGGGCCGTACCCCGCGCCAGGAGCGGGGCTGCCTAACGGGGTGCCCCCTCACGGCTGCGGGTGGGGAGGGGGGCGGCGGGCAGGGTCTCTCGCCCCCACCCCGGCAGATTACGGGGGTGTCCTCCCACCCCGGCGGCCCCGAGACTGTCCCTGCCTTCCCCCCAGGCCCCAGCTCCTCTCGCCCGGGCTCGGATACCACAGGAGGCCGCGGCGGCTCACGGGCCTGAACGGGGCTGAGCAGCCGCCTCTGCCGCGTTCCGCCGGGCCTCGGCTTCGTCCCCAGGGGGCTCCCCGAGCGCCGGTGCGGGGAGCCCCGGCCGGGCGGCGCTGAGTCTCTCCAGGCCCCACCACTCCGGCGGCTGCTGCTCCAGGCTCCGACTCCACGGCAGGCCCCAGCTCCTCCCCGGACTCCGCTCCGCCTCCCTCAGCTCCCCCCGGCCGCGGCCGCCCCCGCCTCCCCGGATTAAGGAGGCGCCGATCTGGGGAAGCTGCGGCTGCCCGGCGGGGGCCGCGCCCACTCTACTTGACGGAGGGAGAGCCTGGCTCCGGCCGGGGTGTGTGGCAGCCTGTCGGGACAAGCTGGGGCTGCGGCCTACCCCAGCACCCCTGCCGCTGCTCCGCTCCATTACCCCGGAGATGGCCGCCGGTCAGTGTGCCTTCACCCCTCTGGCCTCTGCTAGCAGCAGCCTTTTGCTGCTGCACCCCCACTGGCGGCGGCCACTGTTGGGTTGCAACAATCGCTCACCCACCCGGCCTCATCTCCTGAGCCCCAGGGTGTGCCCCATCCCACCACAGGGCGCCGCTCGCAAATGGCTACCTGGGCCTGGCAGCCTCACCACCCATCAGGCTCACCGCCCTGGCTGACCTGTGCCACTCCTGTCAGCCATGCAATGGGTATGCTCTGCTCTAGCCCAGGACACTCAGAGTCTTCTCCCATCCCAAAAAATTCAACTGTCCGTCCCTGGTAATCTTCCCTCATGTCTTGTGTTTGTCACTAACGTATTGCAGTAATGTCCCCAGATCTTAAGAGGCGTTTCTGATGCAACTCCATTAAAAGTCTCATCACTATCTCTCTTCCATATTAAAACCAGCCAAAGCCATATAGAAAACCCCGTGAATTACAGACAATGTTGTCCCACCTTCACCCAGCTGGCTGAAAACTGTGAATCTCATTGTGTTGCAAGGCTGGCCTTAGGGACACAGACCAAGGCAACCATCCATTACTTTACAACATTAAAGTGGGCTGTGTAGTGAAGTAAACTAAACAGGCCAAATACTCCAAAATTGTGTATGAGATAGAACAACCACTGCCTGGGATCTCCCTGCACCTGAGGCCAATGCCATAGGCAGGCTACTTCTATAAGGAAATGCATGATCGTGAAACAGCCTCCCTCAGGGTCCCTACCCCACTTATCTGAAAGACCTCCTGCATTTGATAATTTCTTCTTTCTGTGGGTAGCTTCACATTTGCACCCCTCCAAACAGTAAGGGTGCTGTAAGGCTTGGATTGAAGCACAGGACAGGACACATGCTGGGAGAAAATATAATTTTCTGATTAAATTTCTTTTTTTTTTTTTCCTTATGGAAATTGTTCGGATAGTAGAGGGGGTGTTGTAAGACTTGCTGCTTTTGCAGGGCTTAGTTTATCATCACACCTGCAACGACTCCTTGCATTCCTTCAATAGGTCAAAAGCTGTGCCAAAGTCCCATGCCTTCATTTCAAGAAGTCACAAGAATGAACGCTCAACCCCCATCCTCTCAGGATGCTTTTTATCCTCTTCTCCCACACCAAACCTTTCTTCTGCTCCTATGCCAGCAGCTCTGGCCTCAGCTCTTCTTCCTGCACTACTACCTGTTCTTTCCTCCGTCAAGGAAGGTTTCCTGATCCTTTTCCCATATTATTAATATTATTTCATTAGAGATCCCATTACAGCGTTCCTGATCATTACCAAGGGCCAACAACCACCTCCTTCCCTCCCACCTCCACAGGGCAAGGCAGAGCTCTATCCTATTCTGTTCTTTCCCCTAGGCTCGCCCCAGTCCTGGGTACACGTCTTGGCTCTGTTTCCCTTGGTCTTCTGCCTCTCCTTGTCTTTGGGCTAGGTGGTCTTTGGGTCCCCCTGCTATTCCCACAGTAAGTTCTTTAGTTCCCCTCTAGCTAGGATTTGTGTCCGTACTGTGCTCCTCTTAACTCTACTGAGAGACAAGACAGAAGTATCATTGTGCTCGGAGGCACTGATGGGTGGTATCTGCGAGTTGTTTGATCTATAGCCAGCTGCAGAGGTGTTAGAAAATTGCAGTTGGACTGGACAGGTGCCAGGCATCCGTGTGTTCTGCATTTATTTTTCCTTTTGGTTTTCAGGATCTTCTTTCCCAAATGAATGTCTGAAATATTCCCTGCTTTTTATAGCAAAAAAAAAAAAAAGAGAGACACAATGTAACTAGCTTATTCTGCTGCTTGAATAAATACAAAAATGCCATCCAACACACACACACAAAAAGCCTTGGAGAAGCAGATGAAAGAATTGGTGTTGCAGAAACACACAGAAGTGAATGGATCATGATCTCATTTTCCCGTTTAGCACTCAGAGAACAAAAAGACCCATCCCAAAGCCTTTGCAGAAGCCCTAACTAGAAAATAGGAACTAGCAGATGGAGATGAAAAAAAAGGTAAACTAGTCACCACTTATTTTTACATGACATTCAATGTATTTTATCCTTTTCTGATTTTTTCAAGATGTCACTGGTTTTGCACGATTGAATTGTTCATATTTATCTACAAAAAGCTATAAATTTTGACAGATGGGTAGCAGGCAGTTGGGGCTTCTGATATCCAGGAAAGTGTAGGAGGTTCCTTAGGGGTTTTTTTTGGCAGTTAGGACATTGAAACTTATGGTATTAGGGAAGGAATTACCTTCCATATCCTGGCTGAAGGACTGTTCCTTCCATTTGCAACTAGTAGTAAACAGGCACCTCAGCGATCCAGTGTAACATGCAGGTATCCTAACACATTTTAATCCCTGAGTAGGTTTTGGTGGTTGGTTTATGTTGGTTTTTGTTTTGTTTTTTATTCCCAAAACCTTTTCTTACTCAGGAAAATCTTACTTTTATACACTTCTTTGTAAATATAGACATAAAAACTTAACTTAGTTGCTTGTGCTATGTCCCCTGAATCACTTCTCAGAGTACTACATGGAAATGACCTATCTGCCACCTTCCAGAGTAGCCCCATGTAATGATTTGTTACACGATAAAGAGGCTAAAACTGGTGGTTTTAAACTGAGCGCTTTAAATACATGTTTAGGATCTTAACCACAAGAAGGGTACATACCCCACGTCTCTACCAGCGCCAACTGAAGCACCCAGGAGCTCGGGAGTTTCACAGGTTGGACAAGTGTCGAGGGATATGTTTGCTGGCCCAGTCGCAGACACCCGTGAGGGCAGGCATTTGGTCTGCAGCTGCCGTTGCCTCAGTGCAATGGCTCCTGGCCCCTGCAGCAAGAAGCCTCATGCTACTGGCTCCCGGTACGTAAAGCCAGGAGCAACCCCCTCCTCCACCCAGCCCCCTCACTCTGAACAGCAAAGGTGGCTCATCGGCGCTCCGTGCAGAGGCCGCAGGCCCCGCTCCCGCCAAAGCCACGCGGGGGAGGGGAGAGTAGGGGAGGGGGTCCTGCGGCATCCGCCGCGCCAGGCCACCTTAAGAGCGCGCGGAACCCCCACAGGCAGCGGCCGGGCGGCTCCTCCCCGCCCCGTGGCGCATCCACCCTGGGAAAGAGTGACGGGGAGCGGAGGCCCTGCAGGGAGGCGCCGCCGGGGCTGCCCTGGCCCAGGGGCGGCGGGAACCCCAACGACGAGGTTGGGGGGGGGGGGCCGACGACAACGACGCGGCGTCTCCATGGGGCTGCGTAGCGCAGCCCTGTCTTCTCCACCGCCACGGTCCTGCTAGCGTCGTGAGCCCATTGGCGGGAGGCAGGGGCAGGGCTAGCCCTCACTGCAGTGTCTGGTTGGCTCCTGCATCCATCCATCAAAGGGTGACGGCGACGGAGGAGAATTTGCCCTTCCGATTGGTCGTCACCCGAGAGGAGGTGGGCCAGACGGGAAGAGAGATGTAGCTCCCATTGGTCACCACCCGCGTGTCAGTCAAATGAGTCACAAAGGGCTGCGCAGCTGGCTGGAGCAGGGTGAGAGCGCTGGGCCCCGGGCCCCGGCAGTGAGGCCGTTTGTCACAGTGCGCAGGGGTCACTTCCTGTCCTGGACAGACAGCTTCCGGTTAACCCCGCGGCCTGAGGCGGGTGTCGTTGTTCCTCGGCCGGCGCATGCGCGGCGGAGGTGGTGGCGGCGCCGGGCTGCCTACGTTAGACGTCACGCTGCGGCGTGGACGGTGGCCGGGAGGGCGGTGCGGTGCGGTGCGGTGCGGTGCGGTTCCTGTGGCGGCCTTGGGCGAGTGTGGGGAGGCAGCGGTCCACCCCAGCGCCCCTGCGGGGAGGTGCAACCCTGTCGCCATGGAGTGACACCCGGGCTGTTGCGGTGCCTTTTCCTCCGCAGCCTCTGTGCAGCTGGGTCTGTGCGGAGGAGTTCCCCGCCATTTCCCCATGCCTGTGGGAAGGGGCGCTTGCCAAATGGCAGAGAAGGGCTCTATGTTGTCTTTCGCAGCAGCGCCCATGCAGAGTCTGTTCCCAGCTGCCCGGCCTCCAGATGCACACTGGGCTGCTGGGACTTTGTGATTGATTGAAATGTAGTGTGCTGCACTTGGTGGGTAACGGTGATAGCACGTGCTGGAGTGCTGTATCACTCTTGCTCTTACCGTTGTGTTCATGCCACTGTAGACAGGAGTAAAAGAAGCCATTAAATTTCATTTAGTTGCTTGCTTAGCAGCTATGACAGAATTCATAGCGTGAAGTGTATCCTTTTCCCACGTAAACTCCACGCATGCTCTCAGCAGTGGAGCCTGTGTTATCTGTTACAACCATGTCTGCTAAAGCACTGTGCTAGTGTAACCCTGCCAGGTTACACTGAACAATCAAGTCAGCCCTGCTCCAGAGGTTTTAGTCACTGGGAAAGATTATGCAATATTTTGGGTGGACAGAAGCCCTTTTGTCTCTTGTCACTCAAAAAAGTACAGTTTCTACATAGATTCTGCTGTTTCTACTGTAGCTTCACCCCTTGTTCTCAAAATAGGACCCGGAACTATGTGAAACCCTCAGAAGTCTAAGGCAGAAACTTTGGCGGTGGTTTCAATACAGAAAGTAGTTTTCAAAAGAAGGAAAGTCCCAGCCTTCATTTCTTAGTGACTGATGGTTTGTTCTTTGTATCCTCCAAGCCTGACTCTGTGCAGGCTCCATGCCATCACATGTGGTTGTGATAGTCAGTTTTCAGGCTACAGCTGCACTTTAATGTGCTTTGAAGCAGGTAGTTCTGTGAATTACAGAACTAACAAAGCCTGGTTCTTATCAGTTGTGTTCTCATAATTGGATTATTTGATGTCTAATAAGGCACAAGTTCTAACTGAAGCTTTTCCCTATTTGGTGCATTTGTAATGTCTCCTTTCATTCTAGTTCTCTTATGCCTTTTAAATATTTTGTTTGTACCATGACTGTTGCCTCTGCAACGACAAAAATAAAGTCTTTCTCCTGTATGTGGTCTCTTATTTTCGTGAACCTTAGAGGAGTTCTTGTTTTTTTAGATCTCTGCAAGGGACAACTTCTTCTCATAGTTTTATAGCAAAGTTTTAAACCTGGGTCACCTGTTTTTCCATTAGTCTTTCAGATAGGCATAGTGGCTGTAGGCAGGTACCAGCGCAGAGCAGGGCCCATGCCCAGGGATCATGAGCAGGAGACTGCTTGTTTTGTGTCTGTCCAAGGTCGAATGCCCTATCTGAAAAAGACACAAGCCAATAGATCTTGGGTAAATGCTGTTATTACCGAGCTTTGGGTAATAACCGAAGTCTTTTTTTTCTTGAAGCTCATCCTCTTTGTGTGAGTGATTAAATATTCATGGAGACAAAAATAGATGGATTATAAACCCTGCTATTCAGGACATTCAGTATATGCAAGATACCAGGGATATACAGAATGACAAATGCTTCCTTCAGATACTGAATTGCATGTTCAGACTGTGGTATCTCTGACAGAAAGCAACGCAGGGAGGCAAGACTCAGGATCCAGATCTCCCACAAGCTAGGGAGAAGGTTTTAACTGTCATGTGCTTGGTGTGCCCCAGCCCTTCCTATGGGTTCCCTGTGGCTGAGATGTGCTTTTAATGGGCCTCCAGGAGTGCAGTCTCCTATACAGATAGGGGAAAATCATACGTAGAAGTCTTGTTCTGGAGCTTCAGCTCAAGCTTAAAAGCTTGGAGGGTATAGTCAGAGCTGACAGAGTCAGCAAGTACTTACATCAGACTAAGTAACACTTAAATGCAGACTCCTGCGTGATTTTGGTGTTCATAAGGTGCTCCCTCCTGGAGAGCAGGGGACCCCTGGGGATGGAATTCCTGGATGTCACGATCTGGCAGAGCAGGGCATCGAGGTCTCCTGGAGCTCTTTCGGTGACGTAGGGTCTGCTGTGCTCTATTCTAGCAGATTTGGATGAGACAAAGGAGCTTTCTCAGGAAGAGAAAGGGATGTCAGTGAATTAAGGGAATTTGTTCTACGTGCATTTTCAATTCATGCTGGTTTTCCTTCAGTGTAAAATATCTAAAGTTTTCCACAGAAAAATATTTCCATGATAATTGCACTTTCCTGACTTAGAAGGCTGACGTAGTGTAGTAACACTACATTAAGTCTTATGAAGTACTCACAAATGAGACATGTTAGTATTTAGACAGACAGAAAAACTGATACTGAATATCAGATTTTAGGGCCCAAGAGGTAGTTACACATATTATGTTACTATAGGCTCAATGAATACAAAGCAAAGTGCATCAGAGTTATAAAGTGATTTGCCGCTAAAAAAGATGTACATGAAAAGGTACCTTCTTACTCAGCAGTTAAGATTCTTATGTTTCTTCTGACTAATCTTCAAATCTGACTAATCTGAAATACTTTTTACTGTTGTTCTTGCTTGTTAGCCCTGAGAGCTATTAAAATAGGTCTGAGAGAAGAAACTGGATACTGCTCATTCCTGTATTGAATGGGCAAAATCATATTCTAAGTTTCAGATAACTATAGTGAACAAACCAAAAGATCAATTAGTAGCTATCCTGAAAAGAAAACGCTGTTTTGTGCATCAGAGTTTGGGTCTTCATATTAGGCAACAGTGCCAGGGAAGGAAAGCTGTGGTCACATCCCGGGCCTGGCAGCTGGGAAAGCTCTGTCTGCCTGTAAGTGCGGACAGAAGTTGCTGTGAAACAGGAAATGTAGAACCACTTTAAGTCACTTTTCAAAGAGCCACTACACTTCACAGACACTGAAGCACAGTAAATCTGATTAACAGTCTGTCTACCACTTCAAAAGCAAATGGTGTGAAAATGCAGACAGGATATAAAGTTTGATTGCAATAACTCAAACTAATGAGCAGTTCATGTTGTTGTGTTCTGACTGAGAAGCAGACATCAGAGTTAATAGCGAAAGAATAAAATCCTTAGAAGTGCTGTGGATACCTATGATATCAGCAATAATACTAGTCTTGGATGACAAGCATCCCTGTGGATCAAAAGGAAAATAGGATATCCGTGTGACTCAAATTGTAATTTCTAAGAAACTGGGAGTCATGCAAGAGCTTAATCAAAATTTAGAGTAGGGGGAAGCTGGAATTTGGAGCACATAATAATTAGGAGCGAAGCTAGAAGAGGGAGTTAGAGAGCAAACAATGAATTTAATGAAGAGTATAAATGAGAGTCTTCCAGGGTGTGAGCACCAGCAAGCCTGTGAAAGAATTAGTTGGATGTGCTGGATCAAGGGAGGTTTTGTTGTGATTTTGTTTAGTGAGGGGGGGCCTAAGGTGGTAGCTTCTGTAGGAAACTGCTAAAAGTTGCTCCCCTTTGTTCAGTGGACTCGGCCGGGCCTAGGGCGGACCAAGGCCAAGCCAATTGGTAGCAGAATGTCCTGTGTTAGCACCTCTACGATAATGTATTTAAGAAGGGAAAACAGAAATAAAAAAGGGAAGAGAAGATGTGAAGAAGCTGAGCAGGGGCAGAGGCGCAGAGGGGGAGGCACAGGCCCCGTGGGCCTTGCAGGCCTCACCCTCTGGCCTCTTGCCAAGCAGCCGACTGGGCCCAACTCAGCCCAGCCCGGCTGCAAGAAGTGGAGAGGAGATGAGATGGATGATGTGAAGAGATTCTGAGAGGCGTCTGCCAGCCTGTTGTGAAGAACTTTTCTTGTGAGAGGAACGGCTGCAGATGCCAAGGTCAGTGAAGAAGGAGGGGGAGGAGTAATGCAGCTCCTGGCCAGAATTCCTCTGCAGCCTGTGGTGATGACCATGGTGGAGCAGGTTGTCCCCCTGCAGCCCATGGAGGTCCACAGAGGAGCAGAGATCCACGTGGAGCCCATGAAGGACCCCACACCGGGGGAGGTGGATGCCTGAAGGCGGCTGTGGCCCATGGAGGGCCCACTGGGGCAGCTGTTCTGGAGGGACTGCACCCTGTGGAAGAGATGACCCACGCCAGAGCAATTTCATGAAGGACTGTGGCGTATGGGTGGGACCCCATGAAGGAGCAGGGGAGGAATGTGAGGAGTTCTTCCCCCAACTATGAAGCAGCAGCGTAAAACAACATGTGATGAACTGACCGCAACCCCCACTCCCTCTTCCTCCCTGTGCCGCACGGAGGGGGGGAAGGTAGTAGAGATAATGTTAAGTCTGGGAAGAGGGAGGGGTGGGGAGGAGGTTTATATTGTTCTCTGTCTCATTATCCTGCTGTTTTTAGTAATAAATGAATAGTTTTCCCCAAGTCGAGTCTGTCTTTGCCTGTGACAGTAACTTTAAGGATTTCTTCCTGTCCTTATCTCACATCTTGCACCATTTTTCTTATATTATCTCCCTCTATTCTCTCGAAGGGTGGGGGGAGTGAGAGAGAGACTGTGTAGTCTGGTCCTGATCGGGGTTGAACTACGACAGAGAACAATCAAGAAAAACTTTGCTTTTTCATATCCATCTTCAGTTCTGAGGATGTAGGAGACTTTTATATTCTTGCCCTGTGTCCATTCCAGTTTTTACAATGAAGTGGCTTTTGGAGATTGAGATCTTGTAAGAAGAAATGGTGGACCAAACTAATAATTTTAAAATGTAATATGGCATACTTCCAAGAATTCCAGAGAACCTCAAGTGGGAAGTAATTGGGCACCTTGGCTTCTTGGGTAAGGAAAATATGTGGTCTCCCATAGAAAGCTGCCATGCTACCAGACCATCAGAGGAGGCTATATGGACTTACTCACAATTTAAAAAACAGTGCTAGGGATGAAGCAGGGAAGTAGAAGCGTGAAACTTTTATCAGTTTATTGAAAGCTGGTTGGAATGGTAATTAAAAATATGTCAAAACACCTGGAAAACTATGATAGCCAAGATGAATTCTTTAAGCAAAAAGTATCTCATAAATCCCCTTCTCAGTTTTCTGGTTGTGTCAATAAAGAAGTTATTAAAAGAGAAACATTTCATCTGATATATTTAGATTTTCTAAAGGCCTTTGAGACTGCTCCACAAAGACAGAATCTTGATAGGGAAAAGGGATTACTAATGCACATCACTTTGGGACCTTATCTTGTTTCATATTTGAATTCATGGTCTTGGCATAAATAGAATGAGCATTTGGATGAAATTTGCTGATGGCACAAGGACAGAAAGATTAGGATGATCATTCAGAATGAATACTGAAAGACCTCTGAGATTTGGATGAGATTCAGATATGCAAAATTTTTTTGTGATTAATATAATGACTAATAACTTTTTTTTTTTTTTAATCCCCTGGGAGCTGAGCAATTGGAAATGAGAGAGAAGGAGGAAAAGGATCTTTGAGTACTAGCTGATCACAAACCATGAACTGCCAAAAGGTAAATGGGATCCAGGAAAGTATAATCTTCTATTTTAAAATAATTTGTATAGAATATTTTGAATTATTCTGATCATTCATTCTGAATAAAGATTAATTCAAACAGAAACAGGTGTAATAATGGTTTCTAGGATTTTCTGGAGAATGAAGATCCTATCACCAGAACTTTGGTTTAAAAACCATGCTTAGTAAAATGGAGACTGGAAAGGGATCTCATTGCTGGCCAGAACAGTAAGCAACAGGTAGGTAGGGAAAGGATCTTTTAATTGGAAGGATGCTACTAGTTTAAGAACAAATAGTGGCCAAAGTTAGGCTGAAGAGTAGGAGAAAACTTTCCAGAATTAAGTATGGACTTTAAAAAATGGCCTTCCCTAAATTGTGCAACCAAAAAATGTTAAAAAATTTTAAGGCCTGCAGTGTTAGATGAGAAAGATTATCTTTGAACAAGAACTGTCCTATAAGCAACAAGCAAGGGGTGAAATTAAACAATTAATTTTAATCTTGCCAAAAGGTTAAAACAAAATGTGTTAAGGATTTATCCTGCCCTGTGTTGTGTTTCTTTATTGTTCATCTGGAAAGAGGAGGGGAAAGCATACAATGAAGCAACAACCTCTGCAGAAAACAAAGTAATTCAAAGCAGCCCTATTAAAGAGGACTCTGGAAGACTTCAGTCAGATCTAAACAGGGAAGGTGACTGGGCAGCGCCACAGTAACTGAAATTTAGTGCCAACAGTGCGATGCCAAGGGACACGTTTAGCCTGATGTTACTCCTTCTGGGGTTTAAATTAACTCTATAATAATCATAGGCATGAGATTTCAGTGCTAGTGTGGACAATCTTGTCTGAATGTTATAGGGAGGATGCAGAAGCCTGCCTTTAAAAAGGAGACTTCAGGAAAAGGGTACATGAGCGATTAAGGCATGCAAAAACTCTGAGAGAGAGATTAGAAAAACTGTGGTTGCTGTTTTGGAAAGAAAATATAAATAAGTGGACAGATAGTTTATAAAATAATTACTAGAGTAGGAAAAGTAGACTTGAGAACTTCTGTTCTTCCTGTATCATAATATGAGAACAAAGGGATCATTCAATGGAACTGGGTAGTGAAAATGGAGAAATACTTTGCTACGTCATGAGATTACACTGGTGAATTCATTGCCAAAAGAAGTGGTTGAGCCAAATACTTCATAAGCTTTCAGAAAGAACTGGACAGTTATGTAGCTCTCCTGAGTGTCTGGTGTTGTAATCAATACATTTGGGATGGAGGTATTTGTTAGGGTTATATCCCCATGAGCTGTTCAGAGGTTGTGAGGGGGAACATCCTGGTTGAGGATGCTGAATTATCAGGTGACTGATGCCCAGGAAAGGCTGTAGTGAAGGATGGCCTAAAGGTGTGTGAGTCACACTGAAACATAACTGAATTTAAAATGAAGATACAGAGCTTGAGAAGGGGACTGACTGTTTCCTTTCAGGAATAGGCACCTGCTGTCCTACTCTTCCACTCAGCCTGCAGTGGTAGAGTGGAAAGAGGAAAAGGAAACAGCCATTTAGCTTGAACTTAAATCAGTTTCTTCTCTGAACTATTGAAGTTTTCTGATCAGTCCACACTTGAAAGTACAATATACTACTTCAAGTGGTGTTATCATTGGCCAGACACTGTACTAATTACTTGCAGGATTTTTTGACAATATTGCTAATTATGTTCTACAGTTGTTGGTTTATGGGAATAGTCAGCATCAGTTGCCCTTCTGTCCAAGGAATGAGGAACTGGGTCAACTATGTTCCTGTGCATAATCAGAAGATTTTTGTCTCAAACATGTGAGGAGACATAGAATTCATAGAAGGAAAAAATAAAGTATTTACAAAGGCTCATGTAAGGGTTTCAAAGGATTTTTGAATGGCTGCTGTTCCAAAAATACTGTCCTCTGTTTAAGAAGTCCACGTCAGGGAGACAGGTTACTTGATAACTTGGTTACAAATTGGTAGTAAACATTTTCAGAGTCCCTAAACATCAGTAGACCAGTTGAATCTGTAAGCTTTGAAATCTTAATATGAATCATCCTTAGCCCTTCTTAAGAATTGGTATGAGCCAGCAGTTCTGCTCTGGATTGCTTAAAATGGCATTGCTGCAGTTATGACATACAAGTGGTGATGACCCAAAACATTCAGACCTAAGTTAGCCTGCATCCTCTGGAGGAATTACTGCCAGCAAGATGATTAACCATATACTCAAAATGACAAGTTCTGGCCTGGAAGACTTATTTACCATTTGTTTCCTGTTGAATTTAGAATGATTTCTATGCTTCCTCAGCTCTAGCTTTGTAGTGATTTTTTGCCACATGCAGGCCAGTAGCTCAGGGCTACAATGAAAGGGGTATTTGTATTTCCCAGTACTCCTCTTCAGTTCTTGGTGGCAGTACAAGAAAGCTCAGAAGGAATGTGGAGATCTGTAGATGAAGCTCTGGGAACATAGGAACCCTGTGTTAAGTGTTCAGGGTAACCTAGCTTTGTTTCAAAGCAGGACTGGCATTGGCTCTGATAGGGAGTCTTTGTGTCTGGGATCAAGTCAATGGGTGTTGTGTCATAAAGCATGATACTATGGTAGAGCAATGCACTTGTCCTATTAACCGGTGTTTCCAGTAACCCGGATCCTGAAAAAAAGCAGTGAGCTCTAATTTTCTAAAGGCAGTGCAGCTGAAAAAAAACAACCAACCAAAAAAAAAAACCAAACCCCCCCCCCCCAAAAAAAAAATCAGTAAACTCAGCTTGGTCATCACAGTGAATCAAACATTCTATATAAAGACATGCTAGTGAAAGAAAACTTTGGGACTGAACTGCATTAATCCCTTGCCTCAAATGATTTTGGTACCATTCAGAGAACCTAAAGTAATTGGGAAGTATGAGAAGTGAACAAAATATAAATTGGCTCAGTGCCCACTCAGAGGGAAAGGCTAACTCCGTGGTAGTAAATTAAACAAGACTCTTCTCTGACTCTGAGGCCAAGGGGCGTGGAGTGGCCATATTGTTAAACCCACCCTCCATAACAGGCTGGCTGCATGCAGACTTCCTTCTGTACTGTTCCTTGCTATCCGCTGACTCCTAAACCATGAACAGAACTGTTTGGAAGATTGATAGTTGGCTGCTAACAAAACTTAAAATGTCAGATTTCAGTGCTGGGGAACACTCCCAGACACTGTTTCATTTACTGGTGTGGTTGTGTAACCAAATAATCTCTGTCACAAACTAGTTTGGAGTGAATGAAGATCCGTTCCTGGCCTTCATTGTAAAAAACATGAATATTCTTAAAAAAAAATCCTATGTCTATGAAGTTTCTGAAGACTCCTGTCTCTTTCAGGCTCATGTGACCCATTGCCACGATACTGTGGTGGGATGAAGTTACCTCATTTTGGAGCAGAGCAGTGGCCTGACAGAGTCAGTGGGGTGTCTTTTGATGTCTGTGGTGTTAAGCTCAAAATGGCTGAAGACCACTGTCCGTCCCCCCCACTACCTTCCAGTAGCGTGGTGGCAAACAACTCTCTAGTGTCTGTCTGTGCTCTGTGGCCTGACATAACTGTTGTGAATGCACTGGAATGAACATGAAGCTGAAACATGAAGCTATGGAGAGCTGAGTGAGAGAATCACTGCCAGTTTTGAGCTCTGCGAACACTCACCCTTCCTATCTTGCCAGTGGATGTCGGTAATAATGTAAAGAACAGAAAATCAATTACCTAAAGTGAAGGATGTTTACAGCTGTGCCAGGACTTTTCCAATCAGCCCCTGTAGGAAGTTGGGATGCTGCATTGCAAGGTTCTTACCTGGAAACACGCCAAGGGTCACAGTACTGCCAAACCACCCCACACAGTTCCTCTGCCTTTGCTTTAATTTTGTGAGTGCAGCTTCTGCTGACTGCCCTCTCCTGGGATCTACATAAACTAGTAAAAGAAATGCCTCACCTTCTGCCAGTGGAGGGCTTGTTTGGGCACTCATGACACCATCAACAGCACAGAGAAGAGACTGGGTCAAAACCAACATATGACAAAGGTGAACAGTACCAAAACAACATCAGTAGCCTTCATTAGTTTTGTGTGGCAAGGGAAAGTTCAGCTCTGAGATGAGGCTAGTGAAGGATTTGCTGCACTTCCACAGATAGTTTCACATGGGGCAGAACCTGGTGCTAGAGCAAGCAGCTGGAGTGTGACTGGCTGCCTCTGGATTTCATCAGCTAAGTTACTGGAAGTGACAAGATGTCATGAGTCATGCCTGCCTCTGGGAACACCCAAGTGAGAAACTCACAGGGCACTGTGTGCCTGAGTGGTAAGTCAGTTTGTTGGAGTTCAGACAAGATGGTCACGAGTTTGGGTGGTTCCAGCAGGCAGATGTGGCTGAGCTGGAGCAGGGAACAGGGGCAAAAGCAAGGTTGGCACAGAGGGAGGCACAAAAGCAGGGCTCGAACCAGGAGCTAAGCGTAGATGGGAGCAAAAACTGAAGCACGACTACAATCAAATGCCATCAAGATGCCCTGCTTCTGAATTGTCCGTACAGTCTCTGGGTTTGGTGCCCTCCTTAAATGGGAAGAGAATTATTCTCTACCAGGGAATAATGAGATGAGGAGAGGATGAATTTGTGGCTACCTGCAGAAACTCTTGTGCTGCAGTTTAAGGCAGGCTCCAGCAGAAGCTGCAACAGTGCCCACAAAAGGAACGTGTCAGGGCAAACCATCTGCCATGAGATCTCTGCCTTCCATGAGGGCTCTGCTTCTGAGCCTATGATGAGGTCCTGGTCTAAAGAGTGAGGAAGTCTGAGGCTGACTGGTAGTTTGTCTGTTCCTTGGTAAACTGGGGTCTGATCCTATAAGGAGATTTCTGCAACAGGCAGGTGGGATTAATAATTTTATGTTCATTAGCTGACCCACTGTGGATGACTCATTTAGCAACTCTTTGGGCTAGAGTGAAGAAGATTTCTAATTAAGGGTGAGCTAAACTGGAAGCTTCAAAGGTTAGGAGGGAATCTTGACTGCAACATGTGGAGTAGTTCAGAAAATTGCCAGTGCAGAACTGAAAACTGTGGAGAAAGCTTGCAAAGACAGGTATAACCTGAAATCTAATAACATTAGATTAATAAATAAATAAATAAATAATCCAACAGCATTAACGTTCTCCCTTCTCCCTTCTAAAGCGAGGAGCTTGTGATGTGGCCAGAATAAGGGCCTGTGAAATAAATGGAGGAGAACAAGTGCAGCTCAGAGAACGACGAAGCGGTGGATCTTGGTATTTATTCTACATTTCCAGATGCCCCGCAGTTGCCACTAGATGGCAACAGAAATCCGTTTCAGAGCAGCCGGATTCTGCAGGGGCTGCTGGATTCCAACTGCTTCCCTAGCGGAAGGTTTGCAGGAGGCCTACAAAGGCTGCTAGCATACAAAAAAAAAAGAAGAAAAATAATAATAATAAAAAAAACAACAAACAAGCAAGCAAGCAAACAAACAAACAAACAAAAAAACGAAAACCAAAAGAAGCCAATGTAATTTTATCTTCACTGTGCAGGTATAGGCTGGCTTTTTATGAATCTTATGTATTAACAGCAGCTCTGAGGAGAAGGACTTGGGAGTGACGGTAGATAAGAAACTCAACATGAGCCAGCAATGTGTGCTTGCAGCCCAGAAAGCCCATGTCCTGGGCTGCATCAAAAGAAGTGTGGCCAACAGGTGGAGGGAGGTGATTCTGCCCCTTTTCTCTGCTCTTGTAAGACCCCACCTGGAGTACTGTATCCAGTTCTGAAGCCCCCAACACAAGAAGGACATGGACCAGTTGGAGTGAGTCCAGAGGAGGGCCATGAAGATGATAAGAGGGCTGGAGCACTTCTCCTGTGAGGACAGGCTGAGAGAGTTGGGGCTGTTCAGCCTGGAGAAAGAAAGGCTCTGGGGAGACCTTGTAGCGGTCTTCCAGTACCTCGAGGGCCTTGAGGAAAGATGGGGAGAAACTCTTTAGCAGGGCCTGTTGTGACAGGACTAGGGGTAATGGTTTTAAAACAGAGGGAGGTAGATTCACATTAGATATTAGGAAAAAAAAAATTATAGTAAGGGTGGTAGAATATTGGAACAGGTTGCCCAGGGAGGTGGTGGATGCCCCATCCCTGGAAACATTCAAGGCCGGATTGGATGAGGCTCTGAGCAACCTGATCTAGTCAGGGATGTCCCTGCTTCTTGCAGGGGGGTTGGACTAGATGACCTTTTAAGGTCCTTTCCAACACAAACTATTCTATGATTCTATGAAACTGGGTACTTGAGGGGACATTGTTGGAACTCGTGGTTGGAAGGAGCATGGCTGTGCCAGCCTGCACTGCCTCTTCTGGCTGTGCAGAGTTGTCCTCAGTGATCCAGAATCAAAAACAGCTGGGGGTGAGTTCAGGACAGATGTTAAGATAGATGACTGGGCTTTGGGAGAGTGTCAAGGAGCACCGTAGCAGGGAGTCATGCAATCCCATCTGGGGAAGTGCAGGGCGGCTCAGGCATCTTGAACTGGTAGACTGAGTCATGCAGTCACTGCTGTGGGATTTGTTCACTCATCAAAATTAATTTTCTCTGGCGGTCTCAGTCAGCATTTTGACCTCAGATGACTTGAGCACGGTTGCCATGGGAACCAGTTTGCTCTTCCCTCTATCTCGTCCACTTATTGTCTCTGGCAAGCAACTAGCTGTCAGTCAAACATTGCAATAAATCAGCCACCCCCTCTGTGGCCTCTGCGGCTAAGTGGCTAGTGGTCCTCCTGTCACTACCTGCATGTTTTGCAACAGGTCACTCCTAAGAGAAGGGCTGCCAGATCTTAGCCCTTCTTCCTGCTACCCACCAAGCACAAGTGCATTGCTTAGTAACCTCTGCCTGAGATGAGTGAGAGCTGGTTTCCAGGTACAACGGGCACGTTTTAACATCATAAATACATTGGGTACATCACTGCACACCTGACAGCCTGGGCTTGGTTCAGAAGCAAACAGAATCAGACAACTAAATGACTGCATGAAACTGAATCGCTAAAAATGGCCCTCTCTTGTCCAGAATTGGCAGAAGTGAGCTTGCAAAATAAGGTTTCCCTGTAGCGCACACAGCTATTGTAGCTAATTTAGCCAGCATGGCTTCACCAAGGGCAGATCGTGCCTGACCAATTTGGTGGCCTTCTATGACGGGGTAACAGCATCGGTGGACAAGGGACGGGCAACGCACATCATCTACCTGGACTTGTGCAAGGCATTTGACACTGTCCCGCACGACATTCTTCTCTCTAAACTAGAGAGGCACGGGTTCGATGGATGGACCACTCGGTGGATAAGGAGTTGGCTGGATGGCCGCACTCAGAGAGTGGTGGTCAACGGCTCAATGTCCAAGTGGAGACCGGTCACC
>WHYT01014076.1:119959-180776 GCA_009806455.1 Tetrax tetrax
GTGATAGGACAAGGGATAATGGGTTTAAATTAGAAGGAGGGAGGTTTAGATTAGATATTAGGAAAAAATTTTTCACAATGAGAGTTGTAGAGCACTGGAACAGGTTGCCCAGAGAGGTGGTGGATGCCCCATCCCTGGAAACGTTCAAGGCCAGGCTGGATGGGGCTCTGAGCAACCTGATCTAGTCAGGGATGTCCCTGCTCCTTGCAGGGGGGTTGGACTAGATGACCTTTGAAGGTCCCTTCCAACTCTAACCATTCTATGATTCTATGATTCTATGATTCTAATTCAGAGTCGGGAGTGGCTCATCCTGGCAGCTTATAGTCATTCTGAGAAAGTGAAAAGGAAGAGGAAGGAGAGGGAAGAAGGGGAGACTAGTGAGGGAAATGGAAAGAAAAAGAGGAAGTGGGTGGGAGAGCTGAGGTGAGGAGAGGCAGTGGGGTGGAATGACTGGGAGAGCAGATGGGAAGCTGCATGGTGGGTGCCAGAGAGGAGAGTAGGATGCAGCTGCTGGTGGGAGGTTTGGGGAGTGAGTGTGTGCTGAAATTAATGCATAGCAAGATTTAAGTACCCCAATAAAACAGTCTAAAACCTGTACCTAAAAGCAAGATAAAGGAAATGTTATGGTACAAAAAGTTCTAGAGATGGGAAACTTAGAAAAAAATGAGACTTGGCTGGAAGCTTGCAGTCCGATGGCACAGAAAGGAAACCTGGAAACTCTCTTCAGTATGCATGCAACAGAAGTTAAGTACATTGCAGATCCTCAGTAACAAAATAGCAAGAGCTCTAATGTAGACAGATAATAATGTCTTCTATATTGCACTGTCAACAGAAAAGCTGTAGGAAATGTTACAGATCTGTGCACATCTGGGGAGCAGGCCAAGAAGCTCTTTATACCAGTTAAACCAAGATCATGTATCAGTATTTGAGTACAAAAGGACACAGCAAAACAAATAACTTTTGTTCATGCTGTTTAACATTATTCACAGTACATTATGGGTATGTGTGCCTACGTGTTGTTTAGTAAATAATCTGGCCTTTTAGGGCTTCCTGTTTATAATTTTCTAGTAGTTTCTGTCCTGTTCTAACTGCAGCAAGGAAAGAAAATCCTGGCCGCTGGAGTGCTTAGTGCCATAAGGAGACAAGAATGTTGCAGTATATTAGCGTGCATTTAAAGACATAAAAGACCTACTAATTGATCTTAAAGTTGAATGAGTAACACAAAATCAATATCTGGAATTTTGCTAAAGTTCCCCCAAAATTCAGCCATCCTCAGACTCAAACAATAAGGCTGTGGTTCAGCTAGCAGAGATGGTTTTGGCTCTCTTCGGGGTCCCGTTGTCTTGCAGGGCAAAGGTGAGCTCTCAGGAGCACCCTGTCTCCCGAAGCCCTCACCTCCCTGCGCTCTGCCCTGTAGATGGGAGTGTGGGAGCAGGCTGACTTCACTTAGGCAATTGGGTTTTTGCTACCACCTGTCCTCTCATGGGTACCAGAGGCACCATTGGGAAGATGCAATCAGCCCTCCTCATTGCTCTTGATGTTAACTGTTACTCAGCCCTATCTGTAACCTTTTGCTCTATGCTTTCACTCCAGTCTTATTTTCTATTCTCTCTTTTGTTCCCTTTCTGCCTCCCTGTATGATTAGCAACAATCCTCTTGAATCTTGACCTTGTCTTATCCATATCTAAGATGGAAAATAAGTTGTTTTTTCTTCTAAAAAAAATATATATATCGTCTTTGAGGCAGGAGCGATAAACTTTGAATGAGAAGCAAGCACATATTAATGTGAGCACACACAAAGGGGAAGTATCTATCTAAGTGAGAAAAGCCATACGATTTGCGTAAGAGTGGTTTAAAAACTGCCTTGTGGGTAGCTGAGTCTGAAGGGGAAAAAGAAGACTTGTGTCCTGCTTAGGGTGATTAAGAAGTTGTGTAAAGGAGCCTGTTTGGGGCAGAAAGAGAGAAAAAAGAGATGGGTTCAAAAAGACAATGACCATAACAAAAACGAGGAGGGACTCTTGGAAAGGTTGTCAGAAACTGATAAGAACTGAGAGATATGCAAAGAAACACTGATTTATTGCCTCCATTAGGATTTAAAGTATACCTCTTAGATTCTAACTTGATCCAGTTAACATGACTTCAAGCCAGTCTGCTGTGTCCATATTAGACTGGTTAAATGAATGGATTATCCTTTGTGGCTAAACATCACACCTTAAACTCAATCTAGATTAATCCTGAGAAAGAGAGGAGGAGGTAGATGTTGGGAAAAAAAAGTGCCTGGAGAGGAGAAATATGTTAGAGAAGAGATGATGCAGAGAATAACTGATGCAAAGGCAAGGGGGATGTGTAATGTGCAAGAGTGGGAATGCAAGAGATGGGCAGTGCTGGGTACAGAGTGCAACACAGAAGCTTGGGAGTGAAAGGGGACCTGCGAGAGCGAGTAAGGGGCAGATGCGTGAGCATGAGATGAGAAGGGGAGGCTGGGGATCTAGTTGCACATTCCCATCACATTACTAGTCTTGGAGCTTTGGCTGCAGAGATGCTGAGGTGGAAGACAACAGAAGAACGGCCAGGAATTCCTGTTGCTGTGGATATGGGGAACAGGAGATAATGCAATGACAAAATTAAAAGGCTTGAAGTCTATTTCCAGGCCTGGCATGACTGACTCTTTTCATATGGCAAGGGCCATATTAAAAAACTCTGACCTTTGTAAACTATTGGTAATATTAGTTGCCACTGTTGTGGTAGCTTGTGCAATCCTTAAGCATGGTGTTCTGGATAAAGGACTTAATGACAAATCAAGGCTGACTTTGTCTAGAGAGATATGCCCAAGAAGATCCCCTTATTCTAAGGCCTTACTGGCTACAGTGGCTCATGTTGTCATTTAATCTAGCCACACTTATTTATGAGGGGAAATAAACTGGTGTTCATCTCGACTGGGTATTTATTCTGCTATGGCTATCCTTACATCTGTTTTTATACATAATAAAACTTACTTCAATCAGTAATAAGTATCCTGCTTCTAAAGCCATTTTTAGTCTGGAAAAAAGCATAGAACTTTGAAACAACGTGCACATCAGAAACAGATCATATAACTATCAAAAGAACTATTAATTGTGAAGGAGGCCGATAAAAGATTTTTATAACAGATCTAAGACAAGATGACTTACAGGAAAAAGTACAAGAGAAAATTGTTTACACTTCTCAAAAGCTGCTCACTTGTGACCTACACTTTAACAAACATGGATAAAAAGCCTAAAATAATCCAATGCACTAATTAAGAATCACAAACATTTTCTGTGCTTATTTGGACCATGATGGGGTCAAAGGAAGCATCACTGGGAGAACTCAGAATGGTCACAGATACTGACACTTCTTGTCTGAAAGAAGGAAAAAACAAAAAATTTTACAAAATTTATGAGCCAGAGTAACTCTGAAGTAGTCATAATTGTATACCTAAAGCCAGAGTTGTTGTCCCAGTTGGAGCAAATGAGGACACCTAATTGCTTCAGCTGTGAATGGAAGATAATGAGGAAGGGGAGGAAGTGGCCTATGGTGCTTCCAGGTTTTCCTAGAAACAGATGAGCTGGTGAGGTAAGATGAATTGCATCATGCCCTGTGGCAAGCCCAGAGGCACCAGGGAACTGCTGTGGCCTGCTCATGTGTCAAGAGCCAGGCTGGCTCCACAGGATCTCTGTCTTTGTCCCTCCAGCTCCTCTGTGGGAGCTGGGAAAGGACAGCAAAGCTAAGAAACCTTGCAGATGCTCTCTATGTCTGGTATCACTGGCCTTGGGTCAGCACTGGCATGCTGGCTCTGTCGCTGTGACAGTGAGACCCCCTTGGCAACACCTCTACCTCAGCCTTTTGGAGATGAGACGGGAAAAAGGAAAGTGTAGGTGAGGGGAAAGGAAGTAAGGAACAAATGAAAGGGCTAAAGGAGAGGAGGTCCTAAAGGTCTGATCTTAGATTGGATCTGAGACCCAGCGGTACCGGAGCCTGATTTACTGTTTCCAGTGCAGCCATATCCCAGTTCCCTTGGCTTTTTATTCACCAGGACAAGCTGTTTTGTCAGTGCTTGTGGCTGGGCAAGCAGACAGTGGCTTCCTTAGGGGACAAGTATAAAGAGATCAGCTCCTCTGTTCTTCAGAATGGGAGAAGATCCCCTGGAAGCAGAGGGTTGCAAAGTCCTGCAGACGGCACAGTTAACAGGCTGACCCAGATAAAGCTCCTCATTTTGCCTTTCACCTTTCTGTTTTCCTCAATGAAGGGAGGTGAGACTGGCAGGCTATGTGGAGGCTGGAGATCAAGCCAGGTCAGCGGAGGTTGGAAGCCTGAGAGGACACCAGTATCACAGTCTCCAGAGCAGGAGGTGTTGCTCTGAGCAACATGCTTAGAAAGTAGGAGAGTAATTGCATGTCATTTAGGAAGGCAGCTGAGCAAAATGTCATAGGTGAGGACAAAGATTTCAAATGGTAACAGAGCTCCTCCAGGAGGATTACCTGAGTGTGTAACAGAGGGGCCCCAAGGGAAAGAGGCTTGTAGGACAGCTGTTGTAAGGTAAGAATGACAGAGCTGATATCTAGGGTGAGCAGATGCAGGCTTGTCTGTGTTGGGTTGCTGTGTTTAGTCTCCATCTGTTTTTTCAGGTTGTAATAACTTCTGTTCACACAATTTCTGTGAATAGAACTATCTGAGTATGGGATAAGGGGGGGGTGGGGGGGAAAGAGAGTGGAACTGGAAAGGCTGGTGTCTGCCAGGGAACCTGGGCATGGTTTATTGCCTGGGGGGTGTGCATGCTTGTCAACCACATCCCTTTCTGGATCTATGTAGTCTTTTTTTTTTTTTTTGTGCTAGAAAATTAGAGGACCCAAACTGACCTTTCCACTGTCTTCTGAGCACCTTGAAAATGGACCCATGAAGGGGGTAGACAGTTTCAACGTCCACACCTGCTGCCACACAACCAGTTGGGCCTGGCAGGAGGAGACAGCTGATCTCTGCAGAGCATACTGAACTCATATAAACCTGCTTCAGCACAGCGGTTTATGTCAGATCCTGATATTAGGTGATTAGGGAGCCAGAGACAGAAAAATATGTATGGTATTCAAACATGTCATGTCAATTCTCTGTGAGTGAGGTCAAGGCAGGTGTTTTACTGCACTACGAGCCATCAAGGTTTTGTTTAGCCTTTTGAAAGTTCTAGCAGGGAGACCAGGCCGTAGAACTGCAAAAGTAAGTTTCATTTTTGGTTTGTATTCTTCAGTGTTAGTTTGGACCTTTCTTTGACTGGATTGTCTCCTGTCAACAACATTTTAGGAACACTGTCACAGTACTGAGCAACTCTTATTCCTCTCAGTAAAAAGTTAAAATATGCTTGCGTTCACATAGATGGTCATAACAATACTTTCATGTCCTGTGCAGCAATATGCTAAGGGCTGCACCCCAGCTTCTTTTGGTGCATGTAAGACTAACCAGTGAGTGGCTTTGGTTTTGTTAGTTTAGGAAGAGTGTCCTACTGGAACATAATTTTCCCAGTCATTGAAGCTCAAAAATTTGGAGTGCAACTATAAAGGTCGTTTTCTTGTTTCCGGTCTGGGCTAGATGGACAGAATCTGACATGTGTAGGTTCCCCTGATAGCATTGGCTGTGCATATTCCCAGCAGGTAAGTGAGGGTTTGTGATACATAACTATACTTCCTGGCTTCCCAGCAGATTATTCTTCGGTGCCAGAGGCTTCAATTAAGTAAAGAAGTATGAACTTGAGTATGAACACACTGAAACTACAGCATTTGTGGTGGCTCTGTTTAGCAGACCTAGCAGCCACTCATGTAATCATGTCTACTTTTAGTCCAGAAGAAGATCATGGATTGCCTAGCTGATGAGTCTCTGGATATTGAGGTTTGATTTATGGCTCCATCGTAGATTTTTTCTTGGACCAAACCATGTAATCACTACATGCCTGGTTCCCATATCAGCAAAACAGAGGTAATACTAATTCTTCTCCCTTATGTATATAGGAATTGAGATAGATCTTCAGGACATGGCTATCTCTTACAGTTTATATCCATACAATGCTTTCTACAGTGTCATTCTGATTAAGCTGGACCCTTAAGGAGGACTAATTAGTCCTGTTAATAATCCATCCGTAGCTGGCTCCAGGCTCTGAAGATCATATTAGTAGTAGTTTCATTTGTTGGTTCTTGCAATTCTCTGAGGTCTGTGGGGTAAACTCTGGAAGAATCGAGGGAGTGGCTTAGATTCCAGATCTTACACTAAGGCTGGCCCAGAATGGGATGGGATTCAGGGAGGCTTGGGTCTGCTGTATGGACATCTGTTTATCTCAGATAATGGCAGCAGTGGTCAGGCATGAATTTTACTACTACATTTCACCCCGCAGTTTAAGGTGTTCCCAGAAATCTTGCATCAACACTTGATTAGGAATCAGTTGCAAATAAATATGTTATTTATGGAGTTTTGAGCCTCATTGCATTTTTAGGTCAGTTCAGGATTTAAGGTTTCATGTGACTAGCACATTGTCCTCTCTGTCTCTGATCCAGTGATTCTTCTGGAAGGCTGAAGAATGTGTTATCTGATAAATCTTTGGACTTGTTAAAGGTGGTTTGGCTCAGGGTTCCAGATTCCCAGGGAAACCTGAACTCCTGGCATAGGTTAGGCTGAATGGTTGTGGTGCCCTGCACCTTTGTGACACAGAGAGCTGCACAGAGCCTGCACTTAACATCAGGGATGGTACAGGAAGTATTTCTCAATCAAGAGAAACTTTGAAGATCTGAAAATTACTGAGTCACTGAAGTAGTGGGCTTTCAACCAAAAATAAAATCCTTCTGCTGGCAGTGGAGGAATCCTGCACTTGTTCTGTCCCCATTGTTCAGTGCTGCACTAATCACTTCACACAAAAATGCTGCAAGAACATCCTTTCCTTACACTGTCATGCAACTTGTACCCAGTTACTTTCTGAAAGTCAGAATAATACTGCCTCCTAGAAAGAGATATGCTGAGATATCAGCTGTGTCTGCTTATCTTTTTTTTTTCATTTTTATTATGTTCTTGTCCTCTCTTTCACAAATATATTTCTGTTGCACAGCTATTTCTTTCTTATATTGTTTTAACCCGCACTGTTTTTTTTCTCATTTTTTCCCTGTCCTTCCTTCATTTTCTGTAAGACATATATTTCTTTCCCTTATTTTTTGCTTCAGTTCTTCATCTCTTTTTCCATTTCTCTGTCTCAGTCACTGTGCTACCACAAGAAGATCTAGAAAAGCAGATGAGAGTTGAAGTCGGAGAAAAGGAGTGATACAGTGTCTGTAGTGCCAGGACACTGGCTAGAGTTAAGAAGTAGGTCTGAACAGCTGTACTCTACCACTACCTATGCACACAAGATCCTCCAATAAGAGAGGTTCCCAGGCCCACATCAATGTCTGCCATAGTTCATTCACCCTCTGTTCAGCTGCTTGTCCTTCAAACAGGTAGTGCAGTGCTTGTTATTGTGAGACTTCAATACAGGGGCTTATGAATCTGAAGGCCCATGTAGGCAGTATTACCCAAAAAACACGTTCAGTGGCTGTCATATATTGGCAGCAAATTTTTGTCATTGTTTTATTTCTGAAAATACTGCACTCCTACTAGATCAGACATGACATGAAATGCAGTGGTGTTTAGCGTGTTTTTGTAAAAAAAAACAAAAAAAAAAACCAAAAAAACCCCCAAAAAACTTCCTTAGGAAGTCTTCCTCACCACTGAAGGCAACTGGAGTGGTAAAGGCCGTAAGAAGCTGGTGATTGCAAACTCTGGGACAGGCAATGGGACACATCCCCATACAAAGAATAGTTAAGGATTCATTGAGTATGAGGCACGAGACATCCTGATTCCCAACTTACCTGGCATAGGTACAGAAAGCAGGTGATCTTAGCTTCTAGTCTTTGCTCCAGTCATTTTTTCACCATGAGCACATTTGAATTTTTTAGGCAGAGCATATGTATATTTTAAGGACTGCCACAGAATAATATCTAATCAGACATTTAGAGCAACAAAATGACTGGGTTTGTCCTCCAATAGCAATTTGTGGATACATGAACACTATGTCTAGGGAAGTATAAAGAGTCCCTTAATGGAGGAGCTGAACAATGATTTAATGTTCTGGGGCATTGCACTAACTGTAGAAGTACTCTGTCAATGGAGAGAAAGAGCGGATTCTTTAGCAGCCACTTTTTTAGAAGAGAGGGGTGAGTGCAGGTTCAGAAAGGCAGAGGTCTCTGAAGGGAGACACCTCCCAGCAGTGCCGAGTACAGCAACATAGCCTGGAGAGTGCTGGGCTTTACTGTTTTCCTCTGTGCCATTTTGCATTATAGCTCCCCTGGGTGCTGGCTTTTTGGATCCCCAGTAGCAATATTCATCTCTCCTTCCAGGCTTTTGGTTTCTCTTTAAGGGACTGAGAAAGTGCTGCAGTGCTCAGCATTGTGGCATCTCAGTCTAGGATCTACTTTTAGTCTTTCTTTGTCTCAGTTCTTCATCTGAAAAAGGCTCCTTCCTCCTTTCATTGGGGTTCTGTGAAAAATCATGGCTGTGAGGTGTCCAGATCCTACAGTGCTGCAGAATTGGTGTATATCCATACATGCCTTGTGGATGAGGGAAGCATGCAATTAGTAACATTTTTTGAAGCACTTGACATATTGTTCTGATCCCCTGAAGACTGAGGATCTGGCTAGATACTGCTCTGTTCTGTGTCTGGTTCCAACAGGCTGTACCAGAAGCAGAAATAGCCCAACAGTCCTTCAGCTGGGGACATTTTGCTCAAAGGCACAGTCCCTGACATCACACCTAAATTCCCGTGCTCAGTGTCACTCAGCCAGGTCCTCTTTGGTTTTGGCATTTCTTTTATTTCTACCTCCTAAATTTTCCTACTATATTTCTGAGTAGAGGGTGTGAGGATGTCTTGACGGGAGATGCCTGGTCCTTGCTCTTACTTCTGAAAAATCTCATCCCTTCACGCTCTCAAGGAGATTCAGTTTCCCAGGGAGGATGTCTGCCAGACTGACTGCTGTGAGGTATTAACTTCTTTGGAAATTCAATTACTTGGGGATTGCAGGGCTGAGATGCACATATGCACATGTGGGTGTGCATGCCTAGGTGGGTCAGAAGTGAGGATTACTGAGAGGGGTTCCGTGGTGTACTGTAGGAAGGCAGAGACAAGGAGCCTCGTCGCAGCCTAGAGGAACACATGAGCACAAGGACAATAACACTGAATTTGCTCCAGCTGTCTAAAAAAGCAGCAGTCGCTCACCATATCAATCTCCTTCAATCCTCATGTGTCTGAGGCTTCTATATGAGGTGCTAGCCATGTCTGAGAAAAAGCCTGTTTTACCTGGCCTCCCTCCCTCCCCACCTGGCACTGGCGCAGCTGATGATAGCAGGGCTGCTGCCCTCACACTGCCTGCTGAGGACGTGAGAGACCTAACACACAAGGATGCAGCCCAGCTCCCTCCAGCCACCCTCATCTCTGGAAAGGAGAAGGGCAGCTTCTCACCCCTACTCATGCTTTTAACCCTGTGGTGACTATAGCAGCCTTTCCCAAGTGACTCTGGGACAGAGTGAGGGAAATACAGCTACAGAGGCTGGGAGAGGAATGCGGATGCATAGGCAGTGAAAAATGATGAGGGAAGGAGTGATGAGCAGAAGCGCAACTGGGAAAAGGAGGAGTCGCTGATGAGTAGCAGAGGGAAGAGGCAATACATGTGGAGGAGGGAGCAGACAGAAAAATGTTCATTGCTCGGAAACAGAAAAAGTAATGGAAAAAAGGACAGACGGAGAAACCACAAAGGGATGGAAGGCGATTTGAAGAGAGAAAAAAGGGAAAAATAAGAGAGATGGTCTGACAGAGAGAAGGCACAAATTCAGGAGATGACGAAAGCTGGCTAGAGGAGGATTATGTGGCATGCCGAAACGAAGGCATCCAGCTAGTGGGCACAAACATGGCATCTGGCCCTCCCTAGGGCACAGTTTTGTAGAAGCGGAACTACTGATGTTGAAAAATGCTGCTTAGTGAGGAGAAGATCACTGGCTGAAGAGACCAGGTTTAAAGACTGGATGGATCCCTCGATCCCTATGCATAGTTTTCCTTCTGTATGTCTCCCTGTTAGCACTCTTGTAGCAGGGTTAATGGACTGGCCAGCATAGTCCCTGCACTATGGCTCCTTGCGATCCTAGATCTGCCATCTAATTTTCTTAGTTTAACCAGCTCTACTTGTCTGTGTCATTAACAGAAGAATCTGCACTCTTCCTCATGCATCCAGTCTCTGCTTTCGCAGGTCCATTTCCCCATACTCATATTGTTTGCAGAGTGATAACAGATAACAGACTTGGCAGGAGAGCTAATTCAGGAGCATAATCTCTTTCGAACAAAGTGCACCCTGTTCCCACCTGGTCAATTAAACTGGAACAAATCTGTGTAGAAGCACTGACCTGAGGCCAAGCACTTTCCTTCCTGGAAAGGTGTGTGATGGCTTCCTCTGTGAATACTGTATCTGGAGCGATGGGATGGACAGCTCTTCCCCACTCTCTACTGCCTGTCTGCTCAGGCAGACCATAGCAGGGTCGGAGCCAACTGTGATGGTGTTTTCTCTGTGATACATATCTGTAAAACCACCTCAATCCTTTGAAGGAACGACTCCAGGAGTGAAGCTCCTGTTGGAACAAAATGCTTTCTGAAGCTGTTGCTATCAATGACCAAAAGCCAGAGCAGTGTTTGAGCCTGTTTCCTCCTAGCTGTCCCAAATATGTGCTATCTCTGGGGAACTCTGAGCTGAAGCTTCCCAATTCTGAAGATACTTAAACCGTCTCTGCCTCTAAGCCTCTTCCTGAAGGAGTCTCTGACCTTTCAGCAGCTGGCCTGTTTGTTACTGAGAAACAGGGCCACTGTTTTGGAGCAAATAGAATATTCTGGGGGGAGGACTCTTGCTGGAGTAATGTGGATTGGAAGGAGGGAGCTGTGCAGCCAGGACTGTGACCTCTTCAGTTTCCAAAGCTTTCTCTGGGAGAGGCCTAGGTCAGAGCAGCCATGGCTCCTGTGCAATTCCCACAGAAACCTCTGCTGGGAGTTGTCCCTGAGGAGTGCCAAGGACCTCTCCTTACACTTAAGTGTAAAGCAAAGGGCAGCTGTGCAGAACAGCAGTTGTGGCTTACCCTATTGCAAATGGTGATGTAAAATATTATAAGTATTGCACTTCACATCTTGTTGGAAAAGTACAGGCTTCTTCTGAGGATTTGGTCAATAGTGTTAAGTTTGTTAATGTTTTCAGCAAAACTCTTATCTCTACTCTACAAGCTCTCTCTTTTTCCGGGTCTTGAGACCTTATCACTGCAGAAAGTGATATTTTTGTTTGCACCATAAAACACTAAGAAAAAAAAACCTCCTTCATTACCAACAGAAGTTTCTGTGTAGGATTTTATTTAGCTTTTATTTTTTTAATGTGAATACTAATGTGAATGTGAAAGTTAATGCTTGGTTTTGGACAAACTGTGCCTAGTAGAAATAAACAATAAAAATATAGGCTTTCAAATAGGGAACAGGTGAATATAGTAGATACATGAATGCAAGCAAGCACAGATATGCAAAGACAAACAAAATACAGCTATATATTGTGTATACACTCACATGAACACATCCATATGCACGTACTTTTGTATGTACGAAGTAGCTTGTGTGCAAATGTCCTTAGGTATTTAAATATATGCTCAGAAATAAAAGCATGTGTTATATATGTATGGACATAAAGTAATACACATGTACCCATTTTAATGTTATGAATCCATGCACTGGTAATTTCAGACATGCTAGTATTTGTACAAGCATGCAATAGCATATCTGTTTATATATCAGAACATAAAGTAACTCAGATATGAACATTTTATATAGAAATGCAAGTGTAAAACAGGCCCCAGAGAATCCTCCACCAGCCCATAGAAAGACACCTGAGTGTATACAGCATCCTCCCACAGCAAGGCTAGCTGAATGTAACTACTCTAGTTTTCAAAAAGATGAAGAGAGCCATTGGGAAAGCAGACATGTCTGTGTAAGAGTGGAAGTGAGCCATGAAAGGGTGCAGGAATGGTCCTGGGGGAGGAGGAATGGTGTGTGGACCACCCAGAGGGAGCAATGCAAGAGCCAGATGGGTTGGGTTTGCAAAAGCAGGGCAGGGTAGCATCACTGAAGGGTGAAAAAGGAGGCTGGGGAAGAGCATGAATCAGGAAATGTGTGGTCTTCCCCTGAAAAGAGTTTGTCTAAAATGAGGCAATGTCTTAGGGAGATGATCACCCTGGCTTGCTGGCACCCCATTTCCAAGGGGGAGTGGGGCAGGACTGCCAGGATGGTGTGCCCAGATCCCTCCTGCCCCCTTTCTGCCAGCTGACCCTGCTGGCAATGCAGAGTGGGATTGGCTGCATAAGGCAGCTCTTCCTAATGATGAGTTTAATCTTGTCTTTCCTTGTCTGCTCTGCCTAGATCTCAGCACAGAGTGGTGTGTGGTGTTTTGGAGCACTCTTCACGTTGCCCTTTCTTATCCTACACAGGGTGCTCCTTGTGCTCCTGGCTACTGAGCAGCAAGTGTGGGGTGCTGTAGTTGCAGGAGAGAGAGAAGTATTGCCACAGGGCAGCTCAGAGCTTCTTCTGCTAGGATAGGAGGAATAAAATCCTATGCACACTAGACTGGCTTAGCCATTGTGAGCCTATGAGGTGAAACAACCATGCATAGGGAGAGGCTCAGATCCTGCTGCCTGAGTGCTTCTAGCTCAACAGCAGCTAATTTTAGATTACAACAGCGAGAGGAAGGGAGATGGGTCAGCCAGGGGCTTTGTTTCTTACCTGTGAATCCTGCTGCTATAACCACATGTGATGTCAGGGATCAATTTTCACAGTCCCTGCTTCCTCCTCTGCCCTAGGCTATACCCCTGCACACCATTGCTGGAAAATGCAGTGTGATTTGGGTCAGGTACCTGGAAGAAGAAGGTGGCTCAATGAGAAATGACTCCAGAAGTGGCGTTTGTGAATCTGTGCCTGGTTATGTGTTATTGTGTTTCTATGTCTGAGCTACTGTGTCAACATATGTATGTCTGATCTAGTCGGGGATGTCCCTGCTCCTTGCAGGGGGGTTGGACTAGATTACCTTTGAAGGTCCCTTCCAACTCTAACCATTCTATGATTCTATGTCTAATATGTGTATTTGCTGGGGAGTGTGTGTGTGTGTAGTGAGTGGGTTTGACTCTGTGTACTTTATGTGTATGTGCTGGCAGTATGTGTACTTTTACCTTACTAATGTTGGGGTGTGAGAAGTATGCCTGAATGGGGACATGAGATAAGGTAGCTTACACTGGTGAAACACCTTCACCCCATGCCATGGTGTGCAGGCCCAAACTAGCCCCATGTGCCAGCAGGCAGCATGCCCCAGCACCTATTGCACTGGTGCTGGATTCACCAGGCTAGGCATCAAATGCTGCTGTGAGGAAGCCTATGCTTTCTTCTCAGTATCTGTGTGACTGAAACACTGCAGCTGGTTAAACAGCTAGAGAACACTGTATAGCTGAATTAGTCAAACTTCCCATCATCCTTTTGTCAGGCTGGCATGGTGCCCTGCACAAGCCAAAGAAGGATTCTTTTTATGTCTTCCAGAGAAAAATTCTTTCCACTTCTTAAGAAATAACATTTTCCATCTCAATGTAGTACTTTCTCAAGAAACATTAAGTAAAGATTAGTTTTGTGAAGACTTATGAAAAACAATGCACTTCTTATGCATATGAGAAAAGGAGGGAAGGGTCATCTGAAGTCTGAGCTAAACAGCAACCCTAATTCCCTCTGGCCCATACCTTCTGCTCTTCTCCAGGCCTCTTCATGAACTGACTGCCAGCCTAAACACTCTCCTGAACCGGGTGTATTGTCCTATTGCTATGCTGCTGCTCAGAACTTTGCTAGGAAATTATCTTTGTAATTTTACTCCTCAGTACATTTTTTTTCCCCCTCTACTTGTGCTGATAGTTTTTAATTCAACTTCATTAGCCAGGTTGTTTTCTTACATTGCCCCTCAAATTCAGTTTCCTGCTGAGGATGGAGAAGAACGCAGCAAGATGCAGTGACGGATATGTAAAAAAAACCATCATCACAGTTATTTTGGCCAAAGCCTTTCGCTTCTGCCCTGTAGCCTCCTGCTAGCTCACTCCTGAGCTCCCAATACAGCTCTGCTGGTGTGTCCACCTCCCCAGCCACTCCAGAATCCCAGTCCAGGACTGGGACGTGGGCTTCAGGGCAGTTTCAAATGTAGTTCACCTATTGGTTCTACGTTGCAGGAGGCAGAAACAGATCATAAGAAGGGCAGTTGCTTATGGAAACAATGTATTTACAGCATTCCCCGAGAGTCATGCACATACTTCATTATTGCTATTCTTAGATGTGGACCAATGCTAGAATAAAACAAGGTAAATAGAAATACAGTGTTAGAATAAAACAAGAAAAAGACAAATGCACAGATATATAGCTCCTCTCTTTGCTAGAAAGCCTGGTTGCCCAGGCAACATCAATCAGAAAAATATGTAGGCTTGTGGCCTAGATGCAGGGCAGGAGTCTGTTCCAATCAGAGCAAAAGCAGAGGACAAGGCCTGAAGTGTTATGGGAAGTGAGACTAGGAAACCTTAAGATAACTTTCTGGGGGTTGTCACATCTCTCACGTAGCACTGAGATAGAATTTTCATTATGATGCTACTGTTCATGGTTTCCTCTCCAGCATGCTAGTTTCTACAGAACTATTTTTTTTTTAACAAAGGTTACTTCCCCTTTGCAAGTAATTGCTAAAGTATTAAATGTTAGTTTCTGCTGAATGTTTTTCTGTTTGTTTTACAAATGTTACTTTCCCTTTGCAAGCAATTGTTAAAGTATTAAAAACTTTGGACTTCAGTGATTTGATTAATTGACTAGGTTAATTAGGAAAGTTTTCAGAGACATTAGCTCCAACCTACATTTCACCAGGGTAGAGGATCTCTCCAGTGCTGTGTCTGTGCTCTCCTAGTTGGGTAATTCTGCAACTTCCTCCCATACTTCTTTCTGTCTTTTCCATCTATTCACCTGTTATGCCTTTTCCTCTGGTACTTTGCTGCTGCTTTTTTCTTCCTTTTCTCTTTTATTCCTCTGCCTCACCTTTCTGATCTGTTTTAGTATTTTCTTTCTTCACCTCATTATGCTTTTTGTTTTTGCCTTCTATCTCTCCATGGGTTCTCTTCTCACTCTCTTAACATCCTGTTGTCTAAGGGCCAACCTACTCCCCACCCATCATCTTGTTTCTCTCTTTTTTCTTCCCTTCTTTTTCATGCTCCTTGGTTCCTCTCAACAATAAAAGTTACTCATGGCTTGTGGGGAAAGCATCTGGCCCATGCTGGCACTCATTCTCTCTCCTTTGTCCTGAATGCTCTTTTGTTATAAACACAACAAACAAAAAAGGGACAAAATAATCTCAAGGCAAACAGTGCATAATAATCCTCCTTGTCCCTGCTCCTCTTATCTCTGAAGAATTTGTTCTCCAGCGAAAATAATGAGAAATATGAAAAGGATTCACTAAACTTCATCCTATGGGGCAGCACCACTGAACTGAAAGTTGGGCAGATATGACAAAACAGCTAGTGTAAGGCGAAATATAGCTTGCCAGGAACTTGGACAGCAGAGTGATGAGTCAATGTGGTTGATCATTCCCTGTTAATCAGTCTCTGTTCCCATGAAATTGTGGAGGCATGGACAGGATAAAAAATGTTTTTGTTTTTGTTTTTTTTTTTTTAGCACTTAATTTCTTGTGCCTGCTCCCCATTTGTCCCCTGATCCAAGGCCTTGTATATATGAAATGTGTTTGCCAGAGAACTGTACCTTTTGGAACTCCACTGACGTTCTCAAAAAGCCACACTCAAGTGTTCCTGGAGGGGCACTTGCCAGCTCCAGCCTCTGGGATAAATTCAGATAAGAACAGGCTTGCCCATTGTTGGGGCTCTGGCTTAATACTAAATAGGCATTCTCTGACTAAAATAGCTTTCATCTGAAAATCTAAGTTCCCTGGAAGTGAAACATTAGTTGGCATGCACTCGTTTAGACATGCAAGTGTTCTCAAAGCTAAAAAGAAAAAAGCTGGCTAAGCAAAAGATGAGCCTTTCCCAGTCCCCATAGCTCCAAGGTTAGGATACTGGTGTTTAATGCAGGGCAGTTCCATCAGGCTCTACCTGGGGCAGGTTCTGCCTGGCCCTTCCCTTAGAAATCTTATGTCTGGCTGGCAACCTGCAGTGGGCCTCCACCTCAGTGCATTTATTGCACTTTGTATAATACACAAGTATTTTGTTCACAAAAAAAAAAAAGACTATGTGGATAGTTTTAGTTGGTGCTAACTCAGGTACTTCCCCGACCAGCTGATCTTAAGAAGAATTATCTGTGATGGGGGAGGTAGGCATGTGTCCTAGGACAGAAACAAGGAGGAACAGGCTGTGAAACAACCTTCAAATTTAAATATTTGAGCACCAGCAGGTGAATTCAGACTGGGGCAAAACTCACTGAAATAGGAGTATTCTCCTCACATTCCTTTGGGAAAGTTGGGTTTTGGTGATGCATTTTGAGCTTGTGTTTCTTTCTTACTCCTGTTTACTCCACCAGCTCTGTAAAGATAAGGAAGTGCTGCACACTGTGTTCTGCATCATGTGTCAGAGATTTAATTTTCAGCTAAACTGTTAATGCTTCTAAGTTGGACTGGTAGTTACATATGTATTTAATCTGATCTTGAAGTTTGGATTGCTCAGCACTTACAACAAAGTCACGTGAGTCAAGAATAAACTAGGAGTGAGGCCATTTCAGAAGAATACTTTTCACAGTCCAGAGACTGCCTCTGAAATTTGGATATGCTTAGAGCCTCCCCAAATATGGCAACTTCCCACATTAACCAAGAAATTATTATTTCCGGAGCTAATGCCAGGGTTTGAGACAGCTGAGTGGTCAGATTCAAGGCGGAGTTTGCTATGCTTGCAAAGAAATGGAAAATAAGCCAGTAAAAAGAAAAATAAACGTGAGACAAGATTAGGCAAACAAAGCATGTTAGGGAATTAGGGCCGGATCCATCAGCCTGATAGAGGCAAGGCCACTGCAACTCCTTGCTCCCAGGTGCAACCAGTAGCAAGGCTGAGCATGTATTCCCAGTAGGCACATGCACACAAACATATATATACACCACCTACATACACGTATATACATGTCTGCCAGACAGATCTACACAGACACACAGAGCATTTACACAAATGGCACCAATGGCCACGTCCTGCTCCCATCCCAGACTGAGTAGGATAGAGGTCCACTAGTAGGAAATGTACATTTATATACATATACGTACATGTATAAGGTGGATCCTTCTGGGAGCTGGACTCAGACACTCAGTCTGCCCTTGGATTCCAGTCTGGTACAGACACCATCACTCACACACACGTGCACGTGCACAGCTGGCCAGGACTCCTCCGGTCCTTCCAGTAGCCAGCTTGCCATGGCCTCATCCTTAGAGACACGGACACCACCAGTGAGACCCCCAGATTCCAGGGTGTCTGGAACTGTCCTGGTCCCTCCAACAGGCACCCCTCAGCTCACAGGCCACTTCAAGTGCTTGCCAGCTAGTCTGGCTGGATCTTTACTACTGCATACACCCTCACTTGCACATCTGCACTCGCTGCACCATAAGCACACCAGCCCCTGTGACCTGACCTTCACACCCTGTACAAACCACATTGCCCCAACCCCAAATAGAGAGTACCTCACCCAGGAAAATAGTTAGAAGTATAATTTAATAACGAAATGGGGCAAACTGTGCTGATTAAGTGCAGGGCAAGGCTGGACACGTGTACGGGCCAGCCACAGTTTACAGGCACCGGTCCCTTTTTCCCCTCATCCCTCCCTTTCCCCGCTTTGAGTCCTTCCCTAAACATTCCATAGTAAATCCTGTGCAATCCCAAAATACTCCTCCCCTGGACCCTGTAACGTGTCCTGTGCCCCTGGAGGTAGCACCATCCCCCTTCCCCGGTCTGAAAGGTGGCTCCAGCTGTCGACTGTTCTTGATGGGTTTCACACCCGGACAATGGGGCTGGTGGCTCCCCGGGGACAGCCTGGGGAGGGGTGGGCCCGGGCAGGGTGTCCTTTCCTCTCAGTCTACTTAATTCGGGTTTGCCACCTGGCATTGTTCCCCCTGTGCTCCTCTGGGTGCGTGAAAATGGGGCTTTTGATGTGCTGATGGCTCCTGTGATGGGTCTGGGAGCAGCTGGGGCAGCTTGTTATTCGGAGTCCTCCTCCTGCCATTGTCTCTCCATCCTCCTTGTGGGAGTCTGGATCAGCTTTTGTCACATAAGTTAAGAAAGAGGAGTGTGCAGGCTTGCCTTGCCCTTTTACACAACTTGTTTTTCTGTTGGGAATGGTATTTTAACACCATCACATAACTACCCGTGAAGGGAGTGAGGGAAAGCATCACCTCGTTTGAGCAGTAGCTTGTGATCAGATGACCATGCCCGACAAACAGCAGAAGTGGAATGAAAATGTGATCGTTCTGGTTCCTCAGAATCTGATGATGAAAGTTATGGTTCCAAGATAATTTTACGTAAAAAGGCATTTTCTCCCCCTCACCCTTGCTCTGAGCTGTTGCAGTTTTCAGGAGTCAAAATGCTTGGCAGATTCTTAATTCAGGATTTTTATTGTTTGACAGTGGTTTTGCCTGACAGTCAAATTACAGCTCTTTCTTGCTCTCCTGGAAGAGTCTGGCTGTTTGATCTGAAGGATGTACAACCAGTGAATATCATAGAATCATAGAATGGTTAGGGTTGGAATTGCCCTTCAAAGGTCATCTAGACCAATCCCCCTGCAAGGAGCAGGGACATCCCTGACTAGATCAGGTTGCTCAAAGCCTCATCCAACCTGGCCTTGAATGTTTCCAGGGATGGAGCATCAACCACCTCTCTGGGCAAACTGTTCCAGTGTTCTACCATCCTCATTGTAAAAAAAAAAAAAAAAAAAAAAAAAATCCTGATGTCTCGTCTGAATCTACCTCTGTCTATTGTAAAACCATTGCCCCTTGTCCTTTCACAACTGCTATAGAGTTTCTCCCCATCTTTCCTAAAGTACCTAAAGGCCCCCTTTAGGTACTGGAAGGCGGCTATAAGGCCTTCTCTCCCTGGAGCCTTCTCTTCTCCAGGCTGAACATCCCCAACTCTCTCAGCCTGTCCTCACAGGAGAGGTGCTTCAGCCCAATATGAAGCACAGTAGCATACTTTGGTTTGTTCCCTTTCAGTACAAGTTTGGGACTAAATGCAGCTGCGAGGTAATAACTCAAGGTTTGATCCTATAGATTCTAGCTTTGTAGGAAAAATATATTAAAAAAAAAAAACCCACAAGAAAAGAACCCACCAACCAACAAAGCCCCGGCAAAGCCAATTATCACTCATCCAGAGCTTTAGGGGGTGGGGAGAGCATTCACCGCCTCTGACTGCGAGCTCCCGCCCGCGCCGTTTGCGCGGCAGCGGCTGCCTCTGCCCCCGCGGCCGTCACCGTTTTCACCACCGGCTGGAAACCGTTTTGTGGGCCGCGGCTCCTTTCGTGCAAAAACTACCAGCCTTTAGCCCACAGTGGCGCGGCACCCGTAGCGCAGTAACTGCTCCTCCTCCGCCCGTCGCCCACCATGGCGGCCCGGCGGCTCGGCACGCGCGCCAGCGAAAAGCCGCTAATGTCAATTTTAAGTAAGAGAGCTCAGACTACTAGTCTGTAGGTTTTGGTGGGTTTTTTTGTAGTTGTTTTTTTTTTTTTTACCCTTGTAATTACGGGATGCTAGGGCGTTCCTCCATGGCCCCTCCCACTGGCCCCCTCCCACAGCAGAGGCCATAAATTCACGGGCCGCGGTAGGGAGAGGGTGTGGGCTCGCGGTGTGTGGGCGGAACCGGCTCTTCCTCGCGCGTTCCGTTAGGTGGGGGAGCGTCAGCCGTTCGCCGTCAGCCGTTCGCCTTCAGCCGTTCGCCATCGGCCGCGAAGGATGGATTCCAAAAAGGTAGGGAATGCGGCTCTGTTCCTTCTGCTGCCACGGTTGTTGCCGGCAGGATGTGTCCGCCGGCAGGCAGCCGCCGCTCGAGTCCCTGGGGGCCTGGGCCGAGGGGCCGGGAAGCGGGGGATGCGGTCGGGACTAGGAGGGGCAGCGGAGGTTCGTCGCGGCTGCGTTGTCCGGTGGCCACTGGGTGTCTGCTGGGTGGCGATGGCGGCAGGCCGCGGCTGCGGTCTGTTAGCGGGGTGACTCGCGAAAAGGTCCGTCTGCGCGAAGGGGCGGGGGGGGCACGCTGTTTGGGAGGGGTTGTTGCAGATCGTAAGACTGATTTGGTTTCGTGCGTGTGGCGTGATGATCCACTCGATGCTGTTCGTGTTCTGTTATATCGATCACGAGGTTGCTGGCAGGGCAGCGCTCGTTTGTCCCAGGATTCATGATGCTAAAAGGGGGATACTCTTAAAGACACCCCCCCTTTTTTATGGTTCTATGGCTTATAATAAAGTTATTTTAAAATTTCGAGAAGAAAGCAAAGCGTATCCTTTCCCCTTTTCTCCTTTGGAGAGCAGGGGACAGAGCCTTTGTCGGTATCGCAGTTCATCTGCAGCTACGAGCGAGGCGTGCAGCAGTGGAGTGAGCTAATGACTGGCTGGGTTTCGGTGCAGCAGTGAAGAAAAGCAAGCAGGGATGAGGAAAGAGACCGCAAATATCCAGCCAAACCCGGTGCAGGATGCCAGGGGATTTTACAGTTACACAGGAACAGCAGAATCGGGGAAGCCTCGGGGGCCTCACCACTATATTGGTGTGAGATGCGGGTAGTATGAGAAGGTGAGGCAGAGGAAAGGAGAGCAGCTGGTCAGGGTCGGTCAGATGAGGGCCGAGAGGCCGCTGTAGCAGGGTTCAAGAAGTTGTACTGCTCTGAGGTTCCAGGTCAGTAAGCGAGACGGGGGGTGGGGGCTGGCGAGAAGTATCTCCTGGATAATGAATGCTGCTGATGCTTGTGGTCGGAGGGAGGGGCGGTGATTTGAATTCCTTGCCTCAGGCTTGAGCCTTTGGGAAGGGTGGGTGTAGCTGTACTATTTCTGAGCTCCCTGTTTGCCTTTTGGGAAGCGAGGCACTTCCAGCAGTAACAAATGATCCATACATTAGATCAGTCTGGCTCACTGAAGGGGATAGGTCAGGTCATGTGATGTCTAGGTCATGTGAGACTAGGTGAGAGACGAATAGCAGATAACAGGCACGAAAAGGAAATATGACAGAGGGCAGAAGAACTAACCGTCTCATGTATGTACTGTGTAGTGAAGGGGTACCCACAAAGTGGTCCCTGCTGCACCTAGAAGAAAAGGGCCAGCTGTGCCTACCGCAAGCCATGACAAAGCAGAGCCCTGGGGGGAAAGATGCTCTTGTGTTGAGTCACGGTATTAAAAATATGGAGAGCTGGATTTTGTCCTCAGCTCTGCTATACCTGCTGACTAGGGATAACCTGGCCTGGAGTCCTAAAAATGCTTAGATGTCTTAATGCCCTTTTACAGGCGTCCAGCTGCTTTGAAAGAGCTGTGTCCTTGTGGTTCTGTGCCAAATTTCCTTGCTACAACGAGGGGAGCAGTCACAAAGCAGCAGGGAGAAGGCCTAGACCACTTACTGGTGTGTTCAGGTGTGAATGCTATCTCTGGAGTCTTTTATCCCCTGCAAGAAAAGGACCTTGTGCCATTTTGTATCCATCACTAACCTCAGCAGGAAGAGATCTCAGTCTGAGACATTTACATGACGTAGGTGGGGGGAAACCGTGCCTGAAAGTAATTTCCACAGCTGCCGTTTACTGGGGCATAATTGGTAGCTGTGCGAGGGTTGAGTGGCCCAGAAGCATTAACATTTTGGGCTTGAAAGATTTGGTAAATATCATGTGAGAAGTGGGAGGTGGTTATTGGCAAAAATTTAGGGCAGCCTTGGGAACCCTTGTTCCTGGAGCTGGGATAGAAAGTAAGAGACTAGAAGAGCTGTGACAGCAGATCTCAGAGTACTTCTCTCCTCTGCCAGCCTTAGGACAATAATTAGAAAGCCTTGGAAAAGGGACTTAATATTTTTGAAAAAGCTTCTAATACTTCCTGAGATAGAAAAATAATCTTTCAAAATTGTGCCAACTCAAGCACTGACCATCTAAGTGCCAGCTCCTGAGTCACCTGCTCCCACACACCTCCCTAGAACAGAGCTAGCTTAAATGTCACAAGATTTTAAATGTAGAAAATGTCAGACACTTTTTGCTTGCGCTTTAATTTCTTGGTCTGTGGGACTTCTGAAGTTGGACCTTCAAACTTCCTCTACGGGTCTGAGGGTTTGTCAGTTTTTATTTTTAAGTTAATAAATAGAGGTTCACACACACTCAAGTTACAGAGGCTGTGCTTCATTTAAAATACCAAGTATTGTCACAGCATCAAGAAAAGTAAATGGGAAGGTTGGCAGCACTGCTGCTGCCTCTGTGAGGCAGGCTGCTGTGCCAGGTGCCCTGCGGCAGGGTTGGGAAGCTCTAGCCTGGGAAAAGCAGACCTGTTGCTGAAGAGCACGTTTTAACTGTTTGGAGTGACTGCCAGTGTAGCGTAGCTCATGGGCAGATAAGGGATTCAACTTATGGGAACTTGTCAGTTCATGGAGAAGGGTTAGACATGTCTTTCATGACATGCCAGAGATCAGCAAAAGCTTTTCTGTAAAGCAGATCAATTCGAAATAACAGTCATTAATGCAGCCTGTGTATTCATTACTAATGAGCTGAGAATAGTTGATGGAGGTCAGGAGAGAAAAGAGGAGATCCTGACAGGTCCTCCTACTTCTAATCGCAGAACTTCTTCCTGCTGTGCAATTGCATCTACCTTTCCAGAGTATCTGTTACTGGTAACCACTTTTGTTGGATAAAAGCCCATTCCTTGCACGGTTGCATGTGGCACCTGTTGCTGCAGCTGCTGTTGTGCTGAAGAGAAATTAAGTTGTATGGAAAGCATGAATAACCAAATTAACTAAATTTTGTTTTCTGTCACTTTCTACAGAAAATCACAGCACCCCTTATCTATGCTGTTTCTATTGCTGCCATTGGATCTCTTCAGTTTGGCTACAACACTGGTGTCATCAATGCTCCTGAGAAGGTGAGAGGGAGAATGAGTTGGGGAGATGGTATGAGTGAGAGGCTGATGAGAATACAAAGGTGTAGAAATGAGAGGAGCTGTCTCCCAAACAGCTAGTAATTTGGTTCTGGTTTATGAAGTTAAGAATACATTCAAAACTCCCCCTGAACTATGACAATGGACAGGAAAGGCAAAGTTTTGGGGAGGAGAGGAATTAGAGAAGTTAATTATCTTAATTAGGAGTGCAGAGTAGGCAGGAGGGCTCTGTCTGCCATTTCCTGGTAGGTCTATATTTGATGCGTAGAGGAATGTGAGCCACTTCAGTTTTGAGTTTAGGATAAACCAGACATGGCAGAAGGAATGTAGAGAGCAGTGTGTAGAAAGGAGTTGAGGGTTCGTGGGGATTACAGTTGCCCTAGTTTATCTCAGGCTTTTTTCTTTATTTGTTTATTCATTCCTTGTGTTAAGTGTAGATTCAGTGCTTCTGAAAGGGTTGTGACTGGGGCATTCTGACCAAATCATCTCATGACTGTAACCTAAGAGAGAAGAGATGAAGAAAATGAGAAATGTGGTTTTCTTGTAACTACAAGATGGTTCTTCTCTCTCAGGAACTGAGTCACTAATACCACATCCACCCTGTCTCCGGGAATAGACGCATGTTGGGGGTGGGGAGGTGTGTGTGTGTATGTGTCTGTTCCCATCCCAGAAAGCCTGTCCCTGCTGCTAGAGTTTTGGTATTGCCAGAAATGCTCCCTTCCATTCTCTGGTCATGTTTTCTTGACCCCTCTCACTCCTGACTCTCTCACAGCCCCTCAGTGACTCGCATAGTCCAAAAACATTCAGAAGATAAGCCTGTTTCCTGTAGTAATCACTGGCCCATCCTCATGTGTTCAGTGAAGCAATCTATCCCCTCATTATATTGCTATCTGTCTCTGAACTTAATAAATTAAAGTTCCTCTTTCTGTACTCTCATCTTCCCCTTGTATGACTTATTGCCACCTACTGAATTTTTAGGGTCTATTCTTGCTTCTTGCCTCCATGAAAATACCAGGAAGACCTCAGCAGTAATCTCCCCTCTCCCTAGTGCAAAATGCCTCCCACTGGATTGTAACTGTCCCCACCTGTTTTCTCTTGCAGATCATCCAGAGGTTCTTCAACAGAACCTTGTCAGAACGGAGCGGGGAGGTTGTCTCCCCGGAGCTCCTCACCTCTCTGTGGTCCCTTTCTGTGGCCATCTTCTCGGTAGGAGGTATGATTGGCTCCTTCTCAGTCAGCCTGTTTGTCAACAGATTTGGCAGGTAAGTTGGGAAGAGGGATCCAAGATATTAGGGAATTTTTCCCTTCTACAATGGACTGTTGAGAAGAAGAGGGCAGAGGTGAGAGGAAGGGAGGAGGAGGAGGCTGGGAAGGAAGCAAGAATGTATGGGCTGTAGAAAGAAAGAGTTGCAGGCTAAGGCAGGAGCAGAATGGGAATTACTCTGTTCTGCCACCCCTGAGATGGGAGGAAGGTCATGGGTAGGTTTATCCCTCTCCCAGTGATTTTTCCCACTGTGTTGCCAGTTTAAGCTCAGTCTTTATATTTTTACCCTGGCAGGAGGAATTCCATGCTGCTGGTGAACATCTTGGCCTTTGCTGGTGGCACTCTCATGGCCTTCTCTAAGATGGCAAAAGCAGTGGAGATGCTGATTATTGGCCGCTTCATTATTGGACTCTTCTGTGGTCTCTGTACTGGCTTTGTGCCTATGTATATCAGTGAGGTCTCGCCCACGAGCGTACGTGGAGCCTTTGGCACCCTCAACCAGCTGGGCATTGTTGTGGGCATCCTAGTGGCTCAGGTAGGCTTGACACAACCTGATCCTGCCCTTAGGGGAAAAGGGGCTTGGGGAAGGTGCTTTAGGCCACGCTTGCCATCAGGTGCGGTATGTCCTGTCCTGTCATACTCACTGGTGTGGGGGTGAGGAGTTGGAGTATTTAACATTATTTCTCTCCAATTCTTGGTGTAGATCTTTGGCTTGGAGGGAATCATGGGGACTGAAACACTTTGGCCACTGCTTTTGGGGTTCACAGTCCTCCCAGCAATCCTGCAGTGCGTGGCTCTTCTTTTCTGCCCTGAGAGTCCTCGTTTCCTATTGATCAACAAGATGGAGGAAGAGAAAGCTCAAGCAGGTAAGAACTCGTTTCTGAAGGGGCAGGGCTGTATTCTGGCTCCCAGCCTGCACTGAGCTTGAGTGGGAGGCCAGGACTGATTCTGGAGTCTGTGGTGGATCAAGGTGTGATTCCTGGAGGGCATCAGGCCTACCCTCCCATCCTTTAGGTTGCACCAGTGCCAGGAAGTGTGAGAAACCTGGCATCCCAGCAGAGACTCCATTTGGGATTAAGACATGAGGAGTGGCACCCGGCCTGGTGGGATGTAGCAGGGCCAGCTCCTGCAACTCTATCAGCTCCTCCTGAAAGTCAGGAAATAAGCTGGAAGTTAAAGAGGAGCTTGGAGGGTGTTTCCCTCTCCTACTGCAGAGCGCTGGAGTCAACTCTGGCAAGTGTGTGAACAGAATTAGGGATCAAATGTAAGTTTGTAAATCAAGCAACATGAGCAAGACCTGGGCCTGGTTTCCATGCTAATCACTGCACTCTGATGTCTGGGTTGGAAAGATGAGCAAGGCTGCATGTAGACACTGTCTTTCCCATGCAGCAGGTCCAAACACACTGATGAGCAGGTGGTCCAGTCTTCCCAGTGTGCCCTCCCTGAAGGAGCAGGGCAGGGTAGGGGGAACCTACTGTCTGTGAGTGTATTATACCTGGCACTGTTTTATTCCTCCTTCTAGTCCTGCAGAAGCTCCGTGGTACACAAGATGTGTCTCAAGACATCCTGGAGATGAAAGAAGAGAGTGCTAAAATGTCCCAGGAAAAGAAAGCAACTGTGCCAGAGCTTTTCCGTTCCCCAAATTACCGCCAAGCTATTATAATTGCCATCATGCTGCAGCTCTCCCAACAGCTCTCGGGCATCAATGCTGTGAGTTATCTTTCTGTCCTGGACCTTCCTTATCGCTGGCTACGCTTGTGCTTGCCACTGATGTTGAGAACTGTGCTTCCAAAAATCCCTTTTTGCGCTTTGACTGGAGGTCACTGTTTTGTGATAACTGCAGAGATTGCTAAGGTAGAAGATGGAGATTATATATGCTTTCATTTTTCCCATACACACCTCAGCAAGACATTGCAGTCTTGCATGAAGTGATGCAAGTGAAGTAAACCTTGGCTGGAAGCATACTGATTTAAACTGTTGAGAGCTTCTAAGAAACTGTTGGACCTGCAAGCTATTAGGCAGGGAGTAAGAGGCATGTTCTTAAACACTGGAATGGTGATGGTGTCAAATTTCTGCTTCTCTTCCCAGGTATTCTATTATTCTACAGGGATTTTTGAAAGAGCTGGTATCACAATGCCTGTGTATGCCACCATTGGAGCTGGTGTGGTAAACACAGTCTTCACTGTTGTTTCGGTAAGTAGAAAGGGCCTTATGGTGAGAGGTAACTTGTCCTCCTGGGAGATGTGACTGAAGACAAGTAGCCAGGCTGCGGCAAAGCACTGGGCTAGGCAATCTCCTATAAAACCCCCAAAAAAGATGTATTAAAAGCATTGCAGGAGAGGAGAAGTGGAGAAAGAGGTATTTTTATCCTTTTAGAGGAAAGGGAGAGTGAAAAGGAGTCCATGGGAAGGGGTAAGAATGATGAGAGAAGGCAACAGCAAGAACCAGAGAGGAAAAACATGTGCCAAGGATGGAGCAGTCTGGTGACCTGCACTGAAATCATCACTGGTGCTGAAGGCTACAGGCAGATAAAAAAGGTGCAGGGCACACTGAGCACTCTTTTGCCCTTGCTGCCAAAGTAACAATTTTTTTTTGCCTTCTGCCATGTTTTCCAGCTGTTCCTGGTGGAGCGTGCAGGGCGTAGGACACTCCACTTAGTTGGTTTGGGTGGCATGGCTGTGTGTGCTGTACTTATGACCGTTGCTTTAGCTCTGAAGGTGAGTAATTAGTGTTCTTGTCCAGGCTTACCTATACATCTGCCTTGCCCTGCAATTCTACCCTGTAGGCAGGTACAGCTGGGGCTAGAGCTGAGTGTGTGGTGGAGAGTGCAACATCCCAACTGCAGAAACTGTGCCACACAGTGTTCACAGTGCAGCTGAGAAAGTTGTGACACTGGGGATGGTATTATGCTGTGCCATATTTGCCTCTAAAAAGGCAGCTGATCATGTTTTGTTCCCTTGCAGGACACTGTGGAATGGATCAGATATATCAGCATTGTTGCCACTTTTGGCTTTGTGGCTCTTTTTGAGATTGGCCCTGGCCCTATCCCCTGGTTCATTGTGGCAGAACTCTTCAGCCAGGGCCCACGGCCTGCAGCCATGGCAGTGGCTGGTTGTTCCAACTGGACCTCTAATTTCTTGGTGGGAATGCTCTTCCCCTATGCAGAGGTAAAGACTCAGTTTGCAAAGCACAGAGAGTGGTTGTAGGATCTCCATCCTTGGAGACTTCAAAATGTGACTGTATGACTCTCAAAAACCTAATCAGTCCTTGAAGTTGCCTCTGCTTTGAGCAGAGGGCTCATCAGTCTTCCAGAGGTCCTTTATTCTGTGTTCTGATTGTTCCTGAGTGTTCTGGCTCACCTCATATTCTGCTGTCTTTAGCTGCTTGTAGCTTACAAATAGTTGGAAGAGCCATCTTAATTAGCACACTGAGGCTTTCCCTTTTAAAACCCTCAATTTTGGTCACACCCAGGAACATTAAAGCACTTCAGAAGCCTACAAGAACCTGATTTCATTTTAAAAAATTCTGTGTTGAGAAAAAGTCAGTAAGGGCATTATTGGAGAAAGGTATTAGAATTTTGACCTGTCAGCAGCAAATGACCTTTCATTTGGGTTTATGAGCTTTTTCAAATTAAAACATGCTTTTCTCCTCCCTGCAGAAACTATGTGGCTCCTATGTCTTCCTTATCTTCCTTGTTTTCCTGGTCATCTTCTTTGTCTTCACATTCTTCAAAGTGCCGGAGACCAAGGGCAGGACTTTTGAAGACATCTCCAGGGGTTTTGAAGGACGGGCAGAAGCTAGCCCCACATCACCTGTAGAGAAGAACCCCATGGTGGAGCTGAACAGCATACAACTTGACAAAGAAGATGCCTGAGATTCATGCCACACCCCTTCTTCGACTCTTACATGCTTAAAGAGTCATTAAAGGAATGAGCAAAGAAAACCATGAGAACTGGGACCTTTTTTTTTTTTTTTAAATTTTTCTCCCCCTCCCACCCTCCTTCCCCCCCCCAATTGCTGCTATTTTCTTCTTTGCACCCATATGCTCCCCTATTCTGCCAGGCTTACTATCATTAAGAAAAATCTGATATGGGTTTTCAAGTACTAGAAAACACCTGGCACTTTCAAAAATAATCTCATCTTCCCTGTTGCAAACATCAGGAGAACAGAGAAGAGCTGGCAATATTTTTGCTTTTCTCATCTATAATTGCTGTTTGGGGTTAGCATACTTATGCACGCAGTGACCATTATGTGTTTGAATCTAATTACTATTTTTATAGTGAATTGAAGTGACCCACTAAACAAGTCCCTGGCCATTTGAATCTATTGTGTTTGTGTGTGCACGTGCAGTGTTACACTGGAATTTAACAAGCCTACCAAAAAGCCATCTCCTTGCTTTTTCCTATCCAATGTGCACTTTTTTCAGTCTCAGGAAAAAGGGGACCAAGTTACATGCATATTTTCTCCTGCTCTTTTATTATTTTGTATAGACAGACTGAAAGCATACTTTTACTTAAGTTTATTTATTTGTATGTCACTTTGTAAATATTTATTTTTTTAATGGTGTACAAAAATGTACAGATAATGATATTGAAGACATTTAAGAGAAATAGCTATTGTAACAAAAGATGCTGTAGACTTGAGGTGCAGTAACACTGTAAAGGAGAAATGTGGTACTAAACAGGAGATGGGGTGTTTTGGATGGTACGTACAACAAAGCCAGTTATGCATATCACCTTTGTTATTTGTGCCCTCTGTAAAGAAATTCAAAAATTGCATACTAGTGAGAAGTTTGTGTTAGAAAGTGCTATTGCAGCAAATAGGTGGCGTTAGTTTGTATTTGCAATCATGGTTAAGCATTGTATGGGGTTGAGAGTGGTCATTGCAAACCAGAAGGTAACTTTTCCTAACTTCTCTTAATCTTATTTTTTTTTTGGCTTATCTGCTGTATGCTAGTAGGTCAGAAAGTCTGAAATCTGCAGGTTGTTAGTTAAAGGTATGTGAGGATAAAAATTATTTTCCAAAGCTGTATTCTTTTAGCAATTGTTCTTATAAATACTAAGTGGAGGCATGTAGCATGACCCTTCTGGATGTGGGCATAGTCAGTTATGGCCTATGTACATTCTTAAACTTAGAGATGCAGGAGTAGGGACCAGAGCTACCAGAACTGGCTAGCTTAGCAATGTGAAAGGTCTATAGTGCTCAGTCCACTGGTTGGTTGTAGGCCAAATGTTTTTGACCCACATGTTCTTTCTGGAAGATCTGCATGATGCTGTGATGCTCATCAGTGTGCAGGATGCTGTGTAGATGTAACTCTGTAACACTGCCTTTGTTAAAGGGATATGACAAACAGTAATTGTACATCAGTAAATATTGGTTTCATGGCTTGTCATACCTGCTAGGCAATTGAGAGTGTGTGTATACACCTACCCTTGCTGCCAAACTAGCACAGTTCAGGAAGGCAAAAAGTAGCACGTATACTTGCAATCAAGGGTTGGGTGCTTTGCTTCACTGACTGTGGTGCTCAGTCAAGAGAGACTCTGGGCCCATATCTGACCAGACTGCACAAGCTATCTAAAGGTAGCAGAGAGGTAGGTTTAAATTCTTGCTCTAAGACCATCTGTGTTTTCAGACTTGATCAAACTTGGCCCTACCTGTGAACTTATGCTGAAGTTTATCACTGGATATCCTAGAAGAGAGGCAGGTCCACAGATTCCAAGGTGGGTAAAGGGAAGAAAGACTCAGAAAGACAGCTAAATTGTAGTGTGGATAGTCTAAGCTTTTTTGACAAGATAGTGCCTCCGAGCAGGTCAAAGAAGTTTCCATTGATTTATATTCTGCATTTTCAGTTAACTAGACCGATGACACTCCAGCCTTCCTTACTGAGAAACAGTTGCAAAGATCAGTAAAACTTGCTGCTGCGAAACACTTACTGTGACTTCATTTTAAATACTCCAGCTTTGCACAATGCAATCCTATTACATCCCATTTTCCCTAGCTTTCTACCAGGCTTCCATGCCAGATACTTATTCTTGGAAGTATTAGATATTACTTCTTTCCCAGCTTTCATACTTGGCTCAGTTACACAGATTTTTGTCCCCTCCAGCGCTTCCAGACATATTTCTATATGGGCATCTACATGTTAGGAAATTCCAGATACAGCTGTGCATAAGAGTATTCCATACTTTGCATCAGAGATAATGTGTTTGCTTGAACCAAAATGTGTAGGTCTTTCTCACATGGTATCTCAATTAATTTCTTTGTCTGTAACAGCATTGTGAATATTTTGGATGGGTTTTATATGCTTCTTACTGTGTTTGATTCCTGTTTTTAAAATAAAAACTATAGAATTAAATATCTGATTTGGATTTCAGCTTTACCCTCTATGTCCTCTTTCCTACTCTTTATCACAGCCTGAGACTACATCCTAGAATGCCCCCAACTTGTGCCCTGCAACCTTTCTGGCTAGTCCAGCACCCTGGATTTGCTGATTTATTTGAGTGGAAATAACCACTTCTCTCAGCCTCCATGCATATCACCTTAGTAAATTACCTTACTACTTTTCCTTTGGAGTTTTTAAATGAAAAAGATGTGCTTCTCTGGCTCCTGTTTGCCGAAATCCTTTTCTTTGAAATCCTATGTTAGCATTCAAATCCTTTTCCAGTATTTATCAATAACAGGAGTGGGGAGGGAAGGGGCTGGAGGTTAGGAATCCTGCCCAGAGCTAAACCACTTCTGCCCCTGCCCTGGTCCTGAACTTCTCTGCCATGAAGGTGAAGAGGGAGCCCTTCCTCTGATGGGAGTGGGATGATGCTTTGCTCTCTCTATCTGGCAAGTGACCTTAATGTGCTCCTCAGAAATCTTGCTTATGTACACTCAGTTCTAGGTGCCTGAAAGGAGGAGGGTGGTGAAGAGGAAGCCCTGGTGCAGGGAGAGAGCCCAGTCCCCAGGAGCTCCTCCTTAACCCCAGGCAGGGGCCATAGTATTCCTGACTGACTGGCAGGTCTGTGGGGTGGCCCCCTTGCCCCTGCCTATTGCCATGAGGCAACAAGCTCTTGTTCTAGTGCACTGCTTTCCCTGTCATACAGCCATCTTACAAGCCCAAGGACTCTGTATCTCTATGTATTCTACACAGGCAGAAACTATGAGAAGAGTTTATTAAAAATGAGATAAAATATCCTTCAGAGGGAAGTCAGAGAAAGGAAAAAGACAACAGAACCCAAGGTACTCTAGAGGAAGAAGTACTCCAACCCCATCATTTGCAAAAACCAAGCAGGAGATAGTAGGGCATAATGTGAAGTCTGAAAAACCTTAGTGTAACACAGAACCAGTACAGACTTTCTGCAACTTGACATTACTAACTGCTCCATGGTCCTAGCTGATGCCTGCGTTTTGCTAGATTTCCTATGCAACCAACCGAAGAGCTGAGGAGTGTTCTGGGCTAAGATGTGTATGATTTTCAACTCGAGCTGAAAAAAAACAACCCAGCCATCCAAACTCATAAGCATATCGGGGCCAAACTTTAACATTTCTGTTTTCTTGTCAAAATAAGATCCAGAGAGCAAAATCATTCAGGACCAAAATGCATGATTTACTGAGCCCTAAGTTACTGGTTGGTGTAGTTTATACGATAAACTTTTGGTAATTAAACAAATTATTTGAATGTTTGAAGATGGGTTGTTTTCATTTGGAATTGTTTGTCACATTTAAGTGAGCATGTAGGCAGTTCCTACGGTCACCACAATCCCACAAAAAATGTCATTCAACTCTGAGAGGGGTGACAGATGGCAGAGCTGGCTTGGACAGGTATGTCTTTGAGACTACTCACAGAACTTTGTTCTGGCTTGCTATGTGCAAGTTGTACTGCAGAGACCTTCAAAGGCACAGGCCTTTGAAAATAAAACTATCCTGCAGAGCAGTGTGTGAAATTAAGGTTTAGCTGCAGAGGGCTTTTTTCCCTATTAATATCCCCACATTACCTCTTATGTATACTCAGAGCTGATGAAGTATCCCCTCTGGTGGGAAGCAGGACACTCCAAGTCTCTGCATGCCATCCCTAACTGTCCCTGAAATATAAAGGCAAGGAAAAAACAAAGGAGAATGTGATAATGAAGGAAGTGAAAATTTAATCAGAGATTAATAAATCTTGGAGGAAACCCCTTCCCTTTGCCTCTTCCCATCTATTTGCCAAACAGCATACATTACAAAACCTGTGAGCTTCTTGGCACCTTATCACGTCATACTATTGGCAGAGTTGGAGTTCATGCCAGATCAGTAGCACTCTAGATTCCATCTCTATTCCAGTGCATTCCCCATCTGAGCAGTGGTTGGCAGAGGTGTTACCTCTGGAAAAATCCCAAATGACATGAAAAGTCCTGATGTGTTCATGCAACCAGAAGGCCCTAGGATATGTACGAGTGCAAGATCACTGGAGAACCCTTCTAGGAGAGAAGCCACTGCTGAGTGGACAAGAGAACAACTCCCAGTGTCATTAGTGACATCAACCACATCAAATATTTCAGTGCCATTTTAGAGGCTGTAGCATGATAAAGAATGTCACAGCATCACTGCCATAATTTGTTGCTTTTTGCTTGTGTTATTTCTGCTGAGCATATTTGTAGACCAGACAAAAGTAGTTAATTTCAGTGAGATGAAATGTGAAAAAAAAAAAAAAAAAAAAACCAAAAACATTTTATTGGAGGTAAATTTCACCACTTTGCATTGATTTTGTGCTCCTTATAAATTCCAGGCATCTCAGTAGCTGGGGAGACCATGGAGATGCTTCTCCTCTAGGAAGGTACCCAGATGAGTGTCCAAGAAGATTTGCAGTCTTACCTCCAAGAAAGGTGCTAAGTAGCAGCTAATTTGGTGGGAGACTGCACCATCATTGGTTTCATTTGGGAGGAAAGAAAGCATGATGGACGCTCTGCTGATGACACTGTGGTGGGGCCACAATGGGGCAGCAGCAAGCAGTGACTCACTACAACCTTTTCTGCTGTACACATAATGAGAAAGATCCTGCCAGCAGGTAGATCAAACACACGTTGAGTTGCACAGAAAATGCACACCGCTCTTTTTTTCAGGCTTTCTGCAGACCAGAACAAGAATACAGTCCCAAGGTTTTCTTCACTTTGAGAAGTACTCTTTAAAAACATGAGATGCTTACTGGAAAACCTGAGGTACATTGCTCTTGTCTCTCATGCTGATGCTTTAGCCTGGCCCTGTCTTTACAATATGAGATATCAGACAAGAGACAGTTGTCTTTATCGTATGCTGCTGAGAGGAGACAGCACTCAGGGAAATTAGGTTGCTTAGACTAGGAAAGAAAATAGTTTTGTTTCCCAAAATATATATTGCTGAGACAATTCAATTGGTGCTACTTAAAAGTATGCCATATCTAATGGAGGTAGGTTGTGTAATTTCAAAAATCATTCACTTGCTGTGGTAAGCCTTGTTTCTATGCTATACCCCACTAAAATACACAATGTTTATAAGAATTTTCTTTTCCTTCTCCATGGAGAAGGAAAAGACACAGCTTCAGCATATCTGATAGACACATGACTGACCTGCTACATCTGTTTTCTGCTTCTGTTGCACAACCATTTTTTGTTTAGCAAATGGTCACATGGATTTGTGTAAGGCAGTCACATTGGTGCATCAGTCACTGCGGCATGTAGTGTGCAACCATTGCAGATCGTGTACTGAACAAGTAACTGGTCATTCATGCAATAATCAACCAGATGAAACATCACTCAGTCTTTCGCCTCTGCTCTGGTCTCTGTTTCATCCTGTTTTCTTCTCTTCTCCATCATGAACAAATTTGCCTTCAAGTGCTGAGCTGTTTTTTGCTTTCTTTGTAGTCTTGTCACCGACTGCTATTGTCACCCAGACTGCGTATTACCTTGTTTTTAAGTTGTATTTATACATTTAATAGTTTGGGGTCTGGACTATCTTTATTTCCTTCTGCTTTGCATATTTCTTTCAAAGTACTCTCTCTGATATGAATCAAAGCTCTCAGCGATGTGTCTTAACCTCATAGCTGTGCTTTGAGTCTAGTCTATGATGCAAGTCTATGACCTAAAGAGTCCACAAGATTTAGGACAGAGTCACTAGAATAATTTTCCACTGAAGAAGGCATAGGGATGCAGAGCTAGGAGATGATGAAAGCTGGGAGCAGTGGTGAAGGCATGGAGGTATATGAATGAAGCAGTGTGGCTGGAGAAGTTTGCAATGTATGGAAGAGCCCATGGGAGGCTGAATACAGAAGGGAAACAGACTATGAGGATTTGCTGAAGCGATCAGTAGAAAGGCAACAGTCACAGCACCAAAATACAGGCCCTTGAGCTGCGTGCAAAATAACATAGGACTCTGGTACCTTATGACTCACAGGCAAGAGGTCATTGGTTCTTGAGGGAAAGGGAAATACGGGTGTCCTCTCCACTATGAATTCCCACAAGAACCTTTGCAGCTGAAACAAATAGCTATTTAAGAGCTATAGCCTTCCTAACAGTGTGATATCACCTCTTGGTCTACAAAGTTGGGGTTCTGCTTGCTTGAAGGAAGGCATTAAAAATACCTATTAACTGCCACAGCCAGGGAAAAATGATGGGTATGTGAAACACAGGTGACTCAGCTAGACTAAAGTTAGCAGAGTAGCATATCAGAAGCAGCCTTTCCATAGACGTATATTCCTAACTGCATTAGTAATACAAGACAAGGTCCTGACAAACAGAACCAGATAAGACAAATGTCAGCAAAGGCCAGTTTGAACAGATATCACCACTGCATTGAAATCTGCAGGGACTCATCCATCTCAGAAAAACAGTCAGTGCAGAAGTATCAAACGAAATGCTTCCAGCTTCCTTATTTCATGCTACAGACAAAATTTGGTGGGAGTGATGGAGCAGCATCACACCACCTTTACTCTTCGACTTTTTTCTCATTCTGATACAAAAATAATATTCACACTGATCATACATAGCTCTTACGTATCTTATAATGTTTTTGTCACAGCAATTAAAAAAACTTAAAAGCATTGTATTAGTAGAAGGCTTCCATGTTTCCAAACACATTGTTTAGAGCAATTTTGCTATGTGAGGAAGTCAGATTTCTTTTTCCAAGTGTAATTGAAACCAACAAAAAAAAAAAGGCAGGGGAGGGAGGATGGGGAAAAAAAAAAAAGAAGAAGAAGTAGAAGTGAAGAGAGAGAGACCTTTTTTCTTGGGCATGGAAAATCCACCTACTGACTGGCTGTGTTTGTAAGGGCAGAGCAGCCAAAGCACAGATGCTAGGGCTGACTAGAATTTAAGCTTTAGCAAAGATTTAGTGCACAGTGGTGACTCATGAAAAGATAGTTTCATTTTTGTTCCTTTACTGTGATTTAACCTTTTGTTAACTAAACTGAGCTAAGAAAGAATGTTTTTTCCTGCTGAAGGAAGCATCAGGCCAAATTTGTATCATTTCAAAAGTGGAGACCAAGTAAATCTAAAGCTCGTGGAAAACCTTAAAGGAATGAACTTTGCTGAGAATATTGGGAGGGAAACATGAGACTTGTGCATGGAAATGTTGACAGCTCTTGGGAGCCAGAACTAGCCACTGCAACCTGAAATGGGGCAGGAAAGCAGGTAGGAGGCACCGCAGTTCCCTGAAAGCCCTTACTGGACTGGAGGCCAAAAGTGACACAGGAATGTTCACACCCAAATGCACTCACTTAGCACCGAATGTGCAGCTAGTAGGTGTAGTTGCTGTGCAGTGCCATGACACCAAGGAATCATAGAATCATAGAATGGTTAGAGTTGGAAGGGACCTTCAAAGGTCATCTAGTCCAACCCCCCTGCAAGGAGCAGGGACATCCCTGACTAGATCAGGTTGCTCAGAGCCTCATCCAGCCTGGCCTTGAACGTTTCCAGGGATGGGGCATCAACCACCTCTCGGGGCAACCTGTTCCAGTGCTCTACAACTCTCATTGTAAAAAATTTTTTTCTAATATCTAATCTAAACCTACTTCCTTCTAATTTAAACCCATTACCCCTTGTCCTATCACAATAGGCCCTACTGAACAGCCTGTCCCCATCCTTCCTGTAGGCCCCCTTGAGGTACTGGAAGACCGCTATCAGGTCTCCCTGCAGCCTCCTCTTCTCCAGGCTGAACAGCCCCAACTCTCTCAGCCTGTCCTCATAGGAGAGGTGCTCCAGCCCTCTGATCATCTTCGTGGCCCTCCTCTGGACCCTCTCCAACTGGTCCAGGTCCTTCTTATGTTGGGGACTCCAGAACTGGACTCAGTACTCCAGGTGGGGTCTCACCAGGGCAGAGTAGAGGGGGACAATCACCTCCCTCAACCTGCTGGCCACGCTCCTCTTGATGCAGCCCAGAATGCGGTTGGCCTTCTGGGCCGCAAGGGCACATTGCCGGCTCATGTTGAGCCTCTCATCCACCAGCACTCCCAAGTCCTTCTCCTCAGGGCTGCTCTCAATCCATTCTCTGCCCAGCCTGTATTTGTGCCTCGGATTGCCATGACCCAGGTGCAGGACCTTGCACTTGGCCTGGTTGAACTTCATGAGGTTGGCATGGGCCCACCTCCACCTGTCCAGGTCCCTCTGGATGGCATCCCTCCCTTCCAGCGTGTCGACGGCACCACATAGCTTGGTGTCATTGGCGAACTTGCTGAGGGTGCACTCTATCCCACTGTCCATGTCGCCGACAAAGATGTTGAACAGGAGAAAGGAGACTGTGGAGGCATACCACAGCTTGTGTTCATTATCCTCTTAATGTTGCCCAATGTGGAAGGGCAAGGTGGTGCAAAAGGGGCACGAAAAAAAGGGAGTTGTACTGTCCCTGGTGCCAGTGCAAAGGTGTACAGGAGGTGCTGGATGAGTGGGAAGGTCTGGGAGCCAAAGGTGACATGACCTCTGCTCCTAGGCTCTCAGAACCAGGAAGGTTTTGGAACACAGCCATGAAAACCATGTTTGAAGTGGCTTCTCACCAACATTGCAAAACCCAGTTTAAACTCATATTAGGGGCCAAGTCTTTCTTCTGAGATAAAAAAAAAAAAATCTGATTTGTGGTTTGTGGGTGTGAACACTTTGAATGCACACATACAGCATGCTTGCTTACTTGCTCAAGTTTGGGCATCAAAAATTCAGGCCAAGGTAGTTGAAATGGAAGAATTTTCTCTGTCTAAACCAGACATTATATTTCTCTCGGTTTTTGAAATAACATAATCTAAAATTAAGTCCCCCTGTCTGCCCCCTTGATTAACACTGAAACCTTGATGGATAGGTGTGAAACCCTCAGAACTGTTTTTATCCCTCTTCACACAGAACTCTAGAGACTGAGAGGTACCAATGTCCTCTTGGAGGAGGTAGACGAGACAACAAAGGAATCAGTCACACTGAGAGACACGAAGACCAGCTGCATGCAGCTCGTTACCATCCCTCCCAGCCTCAGTGCCAATACTGCATTGTTAGGGTTCAATGCTGTAGGTAGCTGTGGTGTGACCAGTAGTCTTGTGGGCAGAGAGGGAGCAGTGTCTCAGGGGCTGAGGAAGGAACATGAGTTCTTAGCAGCCAGGTCTGTGCTGATCATGAAGAAAAATGGTGTCTCTGGAAGGCAAGCTTAAGAGGGACAAGTGGTGAGTTTTTATGAGTGAATTTTTGAGAGGTCTCGACACTGGAGAAGACCTTCTCATCACGCTGCTCTGTCTCCTTCTCCCTATTTGCTTTTTAAAATCATCCGTTCCTCCAAAATAGTTGTGCAGCCTGGGGTTTTCCATTCTCCCCTGATCACCGTAGAACGGGGAGCCATAAGCTCCCTCCTCTCCATATTTTCTGTCTATTACTTTAATACTAGCTCCTAATTCTCAGTAGGCTGGGACAGAAATCTGAACATAGATCTTCTTTGCTGTAAGGAAACAACAATGCCTTATTCTCTGAACCACGCTGTCATGTGGGTCAGAAAATGGACCAGTAGCAACTATGGGGACCCATCTCCACCCATTCTAGATCCATACTAACCTGCAGATATTGGCATGCTGCACTTTGCCCTTCTACCTCACAGTGTCTGACCCACCACTTCTAATATTGCTCTAGCCTATTCCACACCCCAGTACACAGAAAAACGCTAGTCAACCTGTACAGCCTGCTTAGTTCCTGCCTTCTACAGTGAAGCATCTTGCTGGCTGTCCCACCACAGCCATCACTGTACCAGTGCAGGCTAGTGAGCCCAGCAGCTTGTGTCCAGATAGATGGTACTGGTGGACTTTTTTCTTAAGGAATAGCCCATGACCATTATGCATGAGCTGAAGCTCGTGTGAAGCCTTTTCTCCTCACTCTGTCTCCCTGTTCATGAATTTTCCATTGACGTAACCCCTTGCCTCATAGAGCTGCCAAACGTTTCATGGGCACATGCATCTCTACAAATTACAAGCTCAAGAAAAACAACATTTAGTGGATGCAAATAAGCAGAATATCAAAAGTATGCGGTGGCAAGAGATGTGGGATGCTTTTTCCATTTCTAGATATTGCTTGCAAAAAGGTTGGGGGAAGTCAAGTAATATTTGGTCAGTTGGCTTTGTATAGTCTACCTAGCTTTTCCTCTGCCTCCAGTTCAATCTTCAGTGCTATAGAATATTTTAATGGACAATCAACTGGTGTAGGTGCTATGCTTGGACTTTCTGATGAATTCTACCCTGTGCCAAGGTGTCAAGGTATTGAACAGGGTTTGCTCAGGGTACTCTTTGGTCAATGTCACATTGCCAGGACACCCGTATGGAATTCAGAAGAGCTAATCTACTGGTGGTGTCATTCACCTTCACTGGGATGTTTTACATCTTCCCATTACCCAGTATGCTGAATAGTGGTTTGCTGCCTCCTCCTCCTTCCAAAGGGGTATGCTGTGTGAGACAGTACATACAGTGTAACTCACGGCAAAGTATATTACATCAACCACTCACCCCTCATTCATAGCTAGTCCTTTCTTTTTAAAAGGTAGTCAATTTGCCCTTGGTAAACCAGCATCAACCTTTCCTTATTACATTCTTGTCCTTTGCACATTTGGCACTCGGTACCAAGAGGACATAGTGCTGAGGTAAGGATGGCCGGTCTGGAGTTCATCTTGTTTTCTTTCTGTACAGTTGGGCACAATGTTACCCTTTTCCCAGCTGTCAGGGATGACAGATGAAAGAATGCAGCCTCATAATCACATCAGGCAATTCTTTCAGCTTCTTTGGACGTATCCCAGCACCCTTGAAGTGTATTCTATCCAACCCCATGCATTGAGATACATCCAGCCTCTCTAAGTAGCATCAATCCTGTTGCTGCCCCATTCCTGGCTGTTCCTCAACTTTCCAATCCATTATGATATATTCGGAGATCTGGGAGCAGGCTTTGCTTCTACAAATTGTTGCAAGGAAGGCTTTGACTACCTCAGCCTTTTCTAAGGCATTCATCACTAGTTTGTCCTCCATTCCCTCAGCAGACCTGTATTTTCCCTGGACTGGCTACTAGGACAATTACAGAATCCCTCTTGTCACCCATCCTATCCCATGCAAATTTTCACTCCAGATGGGTTCTGAGAAGCCTTTCTGATTTTGTCCTTGAGTACCCAAGCAGTGCTTCTGTACTCCTCCATAACCTATCCTTTTTTCCCACCTCTTGCATACATGCTTTTTGCATTTGAATTCATTGTGAAACTCATTCCTTATCCAGGATAGCTTTTGTCCAAAATTCGCAGACTCCCTGCACAACAAAATGGTTTGAAGATGCTGTCTTTCATTCCTCATCTCCCTGTACCTGCCGAGGTGTTGGGCCAGGGCAAACAGTTGCTGATGCAGTGTCATTGTCTGTTTTAAAGTCCTTGATGCCACAAATCAGTGAAAGAGTAACTGATGGCACGACTGGAACTATGAATTTCTGTGACACAAACAATAGTCTACCTTCCTTCTCTAGTGTTAGGTGAATATGGACAAGAGAGAGGCTCTCCATGTTGAAGGACAATGTATTCTCAAAGCCCAGCAAGCACTTTCTGCTGTCTCAGAGCAGTCAGAAGAATATATCAGGCTCAGAGAGGCAGCATGGAGTTGGTGGATCAGGAGCAAGGGGGAATTGAAATTGAAGGTGATGTTTAAGGAACAGAACAAGAGAAAGCCAAGGAAGGATGGAATGGAGAAAAGCACTGCAAGTTGATGCAGCAAAAGGCAGAGGCAACGAGTGACTGCAGAAGTGCTCTGCGGGTACAAAGAGATGGCTGCCAAGCATACTGAGGTGGTGGAAATGAACAAAAAAAAAAAAATGCAGGTAACTTTGGAGTAAGGGGTATACTGAAGGCTAATCCTGTTTCAACAGCTAGAAACAGGACTTGGTGTGCTCTGGGCCTCTTTATTGTGTGGATAAAGCAGAGCTTGACAGCAGTTGATGAGACCACTAGGGAAACGCTAGCATGCTTGCAAAAATATTGGATATGCAAGTGCAGTGCTGAGCCTGCTAGTTAAAATCAGCCAGCAGCACTACATGACGCAGCCTTGTTTAGAGCATCTACACAGTTTTTCTGACAGATCTGAGGTGAGAGGTAGGAAACAACAGGGACAGGGAGGAGGCTGACGCATATAGGAAGAAGAGTGGTGGCTGGGTATTTCGAGTGCAGCAAATTGTTCTGCCAGTGTACACTTTCTTCTCTGAGCTTTTGGCCTGCGCAACCTCACTGGAAGAAGGGACAATCAGGGTGAAATTTTAGCAAACAGAAAAAGGTAGATCCCCTAGGTCTTGTTATGGGAAGGTGCTTGACATGCACGGTCCAACCGGAACTGCTGGCCGTGCTGTGTGGTTGCGCAAAAAAGCCGGCCAGCTTCAGGCAGAAAAGCTGGCAGTGCCATCTTCTGGTCAGAGCAGGGGCTTTGAGCCAAGCAGCTCGCATTTTCTGCAGAGTGATCTTGAGCAAACCACTTCTCCTCCTTGCACCTGGATATTTTCATGAACAAAGTGATGGCCCTAAGGAAGTCGGTGAGCAAAGTATGCCCATCTAAATGAAATCCTGACACTGTCAAATAGAAGTGCAGAGCTATACTCGGGTTGACTGTCACTGCTGGAGGGAAAGGAAGAAGAAAATACTGTCTGGGTCTTTCCACGTCTTTCTCACTGAGCTTCTGCACACAGATGTGACATTGACATTGTTGTGTTTGTGGTTCTTTTTAATGATGGGCTTCCTATCTCCAGCTACCTCACAGCAATTTTTCAGCTATGTAGTTGCATCATGTTTCCAGAGAAATTGTACTGATTTGATAAATTTGGCACTGTCAGGTTTTAACAACCACTACCAATAAGGGAGCTAGGTGTGGTGGGATGACAGGTGGCCTTTGAAAATTTTCACTAAGCACATCATAGCCCTATTTTCACGAGGTTATGAAAGCAACACCTTCAAGACTGCATCTTACCGTCAATGTAGGCTAGATTACAACAGCCCCACAGGATATGAGCAATCAGCCTGTGCAGAAAGTTATTCACATCCTGTAGACTAAAAATCAGGATGCCAAATTGTCTGCAGAATGAGTTTTTTCATATGAACCCAAAGAGAAACATGACCAAAATACATACATTTCATAGAGCATCAACTGCTGGAATTTATTGTTAGCTGCCATTCAGAGCTACCTGCATAAACGGTTCAGGACAAACTGATAAATGCTCAGAACCTTTTCAGTGTCACAGCCAGCAAGAACTGATGGGCATGCAAGATGCAGCTGACTTAGCTAGACTAAAGTTAGCAGAGTAGTGTATCAGAAGCAGCCTTTCTGTAAAAACAAAGCAAAAGTATATAACTAACTGTGTTAGGTAATGCAAGACAAGGTCCTGACAGGCAAGACAAATGTCAGCAAAGCTCAGTTTGGACAGATATCACCACTGCATTGAAATCTGCAGGGACTCATCCATCTCAGAAAAAACAGTCACTGTAGAAGTACCAAAAGAAATGCTTTCCAGTTTCCTTATTTCATGCCACAGACAAAATTTGGTGGGAGTGATGGAGCAGCACACCACCACTTTACTCTTTGACTTTTTTCTCATTCTGGCACAAAAAAAAAAATCATACATAGCTCTTAGTTAATCACATATGTTGTAATGTTTTGATCATACACATGCACACACATACACAAAAAGCTAAAAGCCTTGCATTACTGAAAGTGTGGTGGAGATGGTCTTGCATAACCTGTCCAGTTCTAGGCTCTCTCTCATACTTCAGGTCTTCCTTGTGCCCCTGAACCTCGCTTGGTCCCTCCTCCTTGGCCTTTTCCTGCTGTTTCCTGATTTCTCCTTCAGCTCCTTCTGCCTCACATCATTTGTTGCAGGGTCTGCCTGTATACAGAGCTGAGGATGACCTGGTGTTACGCTCCTTCACACTTTCAGTATTCTGTCTGCATTTTTCCTGATGTTTCAGCCCATTCCTCCTGCTCTTCCCCACTTCCCTGCTTCTCCTTTGCTCTTCCCCATCTCCCCTTAAAGAGCTGTCCTTTAAGCCCTTCTTCATGCTGCTGTCCTTCCCCTGCCTAAGGTTTTCTTTAAGATGCATAGGCTTTTGGACAAAGCTTTGGGGGAGGGTGTGGAGGTTTGAGGCACATTGTCCTGAGCAGTAAGTAAATAAACTTTCATTAATCCCATCCCAAACTCTGCATGACACAGAGGACTTGCTAAGCTTAAACTCTCTGTCTCACAGGGGCCATGGCCCAGTCGATGCTCCTACTACTATCCTTGCATGCTTCAAGTCCTGCTGTAGTGCAAGGTCATCTTACGGTGGCTTCTGCTGTATTGGAGAGGGATGCCGGGAGGGCTGCTGCTGAAGGCAGAGGTTTGTGCTGTGCTGGCCTTGCAGCTCATTGCGTGGCTGTCCCACCTGGGTGGCTCTGCAGCCCACAGCTCCTTGGGCATCGCTTTGGTAAAGCCCTTGAGCCTGGGGCTTGGAGAAACCAGAGAGCTCTACTTTCTGTGGTGAGCCCAGGCAATTTTTGCTACACACCTCTTCTGCTGTGAACAAAAGGTATTTCTTCACCTCAGTCCCAAAAGAATATAATAACTTAAAAAAAACTCTCTCCTGCTTTTTTTTTCCTGCTGAGATTTCCATAGGCCACCAGCCTCCCACTCTCTCTGTTGTCTTCCCAATGAGCTACCATTACCTCCCCAAAACTGATGATCACCTTTGGGTCATAAATTGCTTGCATGCTCCTGAGGTCTCTCATTCCTACTATAGCACAGTGCCCAGAAGGAAACACGGGATACCAAGTACAGCCTCACTGGAGGGTGCTGACTCTGTGTAGGATGGAAACATGCCTGGTTATGTGGTAACACACTAGCAGCTTGCATGTTTCCCAGGTGCCTCACCCTTAGCAAATAATCCATTGTAGATGGCTGTCATCCACTTCTATCTACCAATTCTCCTTGCAAAGCTTAGATTAATCTGCTATGTAATTATTGGTAACAATTTTTTAGACCAATTGATAGCTCGTAGAGGTAATTCTTGACATAGCACAGGGCTACCCTGAAGCAGGAATCCCATGCCACCACCCCACAAAACATGAAACTCCTTCCATGCTCTCTTCCCCTCAAACCTCCAAACAACAATCCAAAACAGACTACAGCTCAGAAGCTCTTCTGTGGCTCCTGGTGTGCACCTGAGCCAGAGCAACAAGTGTCAGAGATCAACTGATTTTTCTACATGGTTGACAGTCTTGCTCCTGTTTGCTCTGCAGAGCTAAGACAGCTCATGAGGGAACCAGACTCATTAACAACGTTGTTTATTAAGATTCAGCAATCATGTGACTGATGCCCCAGTAAAGCCTGCTGGAGGATCATTCACCATGACATACTGATGGTGATGAGGCAGAGGACCAGACCTGACTTGGCCCTCTGGCCAGTCTCTGTTCCAGAGAATGCTGGTATGCAGGTGAGATGATTGTGAAGAACTAGTGGAGCCGAAGTGACACACAACCTTATTTACTTTCTTCAAGCCGCCAAAGTCTCTGGCATTGTGTCTGCCAGTTCAGCCTTTTCCACCTGTCCTCACCTGCTTTGTGGGAAAGGCAACCTGAGTGAAGCTGACAACAGGAATGTCTTCAAGACAGATCTATGTGTAAACAGAGATTAAATCCACAGATTGCTGAGAAGCAGAGGATGAGATGCTGCAATGCCAGTTTGATACTCACTTGTCAGAGAGAAGCTGTGTTTTGTAACACTCCTGTGCCTGCTGCTCTTCCCTGGGGCCTCCCTCTCATCATCCCCCTCATTTTGCAGGGCACACAAACCAGAACATAACCTTCTTTGTGTAATCTCACCATAATACTGCCCTTTAGCTCTAAGATGAAAGTTTTCTGCATTGACAGCCTGGTGTATCTGCCTAGCCAAGGTGTGGCCCTTTATTGAGCCCATGTTTCCCCATCCCTGAAAATGAGATTCTATGGATCTTTGTCAAGTGCTTGCATGCCTGCAAAATAGTATTGCTGTTGCTTGAATTTGATATACCTCAGCTAGCAAACATGCATCTCTTGGGTTTAGGTTGTTAGGGTTTTTTTTAATGCTGGACTTTCTAGTCATCTCCCTTTGATTACTTACCTTTGGGATTCTTTCTCCCCAGGTGCATAACTAGCCCCCATCTTTCCTTCTTCCTCCCTGCCCAACCAAGATAGGTTCCTTTTGGATTACTTCTTTGTTCTCTGAGCTATTTGCAGCACCCTCCCAGCCTTGTATCACCTGTGAATTCCATTCCTCCTGGTTGTGTTTTCCTTGTCTTTGCAGCACCTAGAATGATGAAGACTTTTGTGCTGCCATTGTTGCAATTGAACCTGATACTTGAAAGGAGGAGAAAAGGTTGGAATAAACTGCTCTGATGATTCATCCCCGGGGCTGAGAGATTTGCTTCTTTGATATCAGTCCCTTGATCAGAGCTCTGCTATGTTATCTCTGTTTGTTTGGGCAGACCTAATTCCTGACACATTTAGGTTGGTGGAATCCCAGATACCAGAGCTGGTGACTGGAAAAGGAGCACACTGCATTCTTCTCCCAGTCTTAGATGTGTCAAAGAGTCTGTAAGGTTTGAGGCTCCAAGACCTGTAAGTCCCTTAAGACAGCCTTTGTCTTCATTTAATGCAACTGAGTTTCTTCCACCTGCCAAAATCTGTCACCTGCTCGCCCTATGTCTCATACTTCTGTAGAGGTGTCCCAACACAGTTTCCTCTTCCTTCTGCTTTGTTGTGTGGGCAGATTTCCCTACCAGGTCATCCTCTACTTGTGTGCCACATACTTACAAAACATCAGGGACCCCATCCCTTTATGAGACTGTGCACTGATCCACTGATCGTGAAGCAGGATGAGTGAAAACCACGAAAGGAGCATGGAAAGCCTAGCTTAAGCCTAGGCTACCTCAAATGTCTTGGTCAAAAGCCTAATATCAAAGGGCTGAATGAGTGGGATGGATTCCCAGTTATTGACAGCTGAGCTGGTAGAGGGGCCATGGAGACCCATGGTTTTGCAAATTGGGCTTAAGTTGGAACTCTTTGGAAGATTTTCCTGCGAACAAGTTGAGGGAAGTCATACAGGGACCACGTCTCTGTAGCACCAAGTGGGTTTTCCAGTGGTGAGAGAGTGTTTTCTCTATGTATACATTTTCATTAAAATGCTCTGCATTATACGAAATCATTGAACTTGAATTGAGATTTCAAAACCTCAGACAGCTTTGTGCCATGGCAATAACCACCATTAAAAATCTTCATAGCTTTTGTTAAAAGTGAAGGGTTAAGTTAAAGTTAAATAACCGCTTTGTTCAAGTACTAAAAAAAAAGTAAGCATTAGAAAATCCCATCCCTCATCCCCTTTCTTTTTAGGGAGATAATATACCACAGACAATATTAACAACAGTTCAGATCTATTATTCTAGGGAAGTTAGTGGTGACAGACCTGAAGCATAGCCTTGCTGTTACTTTATATACAAACTTCTGTCTTCAAAGACAAAACACACATTGAATAGGAAAAGGAAGACCAATGAAGGAGGAAAGTGCACCTTCCATTTCTTATGCTGAACTCTCACACTACTTTCTGCTGGTGGCACACACATGGTATGGAGAGGGACTTTGGGAAGTAGGAAACACAGAGCAGGATCAGCCTGTCTGAGAATTTGCTCTGCTTACACACTGCCCATAAATGTGTAGCCATATAGCCAGAGAAATTGCTTTGGCTGGTAACCACAGATACCTTTTAAACATGACTCACTATTGCATGCCCTAATTATTCTATGATTCTATGAAGTCCAGAGATAGAAGGTGGATTGAAAATGCTTTGTGAAGGATGGATGAGAGCAGAGGAATCATCCACTACATTTCAAGAGTTGTTGAAATGAGGCTAAAAGTGGTAGATGTGGTGACACTATCCAGGACCTTCTCTTCTACCTACTCTGATCACATTTTTTTTAGCAGACTAGGGAAGTAAAATCCTAAAGGTGAGACCCAGGAGACTGTGGGAGTGCTGGGAATGCTGAAAGAGTTCTTTTCTTCCAAATTCACCTTCCTCTAGGCATCAGGCTCAAATTACACTTCTCTTAGAGGGCCTCACTGTGCGAAGAAATTCAGGAAGGATATATGAGCAGAAAAATCCATCTCATGATAATGACCAACAGCTTGTCCTAAACTGCTTTCTTGGAAACTAAGCCCATTCATTTTGTGGCCTTTACATTTTTTCACAGAGCAGATAAAAAAAAAAAAAAAGAAGAGAGAGAGAAAGAGACAGAGGGAGATTATTTAATTATATGTATGTATATATGTGTGGATGGGGCACAGATTTTCTCTTTTACCTTTCACTGATTTTACTGGAAAATTTGACAGAGCAAAATAAGTTGGGCTTTTGTTACTCTGAATAATTTAAAAGAAGAGGCCTCTGCAGACTATTCCCTCCCTTCATGACCCAAAACTACTTAACACAGGAAGCTGACTCCTAAATTACATTTACAGAAGGAAAAATTGAGCGCAGCTAGGAAATACCAATGAATTTTATTTAAGATTTGCAGACTGCCTAGCCCCTTCTCTAGTCTTTTTTAGGTAGGTGTCACCATAGCTCCCCTTATATCTTCCAGCCCCGAGAGGTCTTAACTTACATTTTTTGTGGCTCTGGATGGCTGCTATGTACAGTGAAGTACCAGCTCTGACCCTGCTTAGCTCTAAATTCAGAATAGCCTAATAAGAGAAAGAGGATCCTTTTCCTTTTTCTTTTTGATTACCCAACTGAAACTTGATTGTATTTCCTCACTTTGACCCCTTTCAAAATTTTTCAGCCCAGCACGGCACATCTAAAAAAAACCAAAAAGCAGCAGCATGTTTATGACTTTTTGGAATAAGTTTTCCTTTCTTCTGCCTATTCCATATGTGTTAGGTGAGAAAAAGAAAAAAAAAATAAAAATTTTTCTGGTACAGATTCATTAACAGTATTTTCAAGGAGGACAAAGTCGCTGTGAGAACAGGCAAACCCATGAATCTGGCTAGATTATAGCACAGTCTCACACAAAGCAAAGAAAAAAATTTAGAAAATGATTAAAAGAAAAGAAAAGTCTTTGGAGAAAAATATGGTGTTCTCTTAAAAGGGAAGTAAATTCAAGTTCAAGTTACAATTAAAGAATTAACATGCTGAACTAATAGGTTAAAAGGGAAACACAGAATCATAGAATCATTAGGGTTGGAAGAGACCTTCAAAGGTCATCTAGTCCAACCCCCATGCAAGGAGCAGGGACATCTTCTACTAGATCAGGTTGCTCAGAGACTTATCCAACCTGGCCTTGAATGTTTCCAGGGATGGGGCATCCACCACCTCTCTGAGCAACCTGTTCCAGTGTTTTATCATCCACAGTGTAAATTTTTTTTTTCCTAATATCTAATCTAAATCTACCTCCCTCTATTTTGAAACCATTACCCCCTGTCCTGTCACAACAGGTCCTACTGAAAAGTTTCTCCCTGTCTTTCCTGTAGGCCCCCTTTAGGTACTGGAAGACTGCTATAAGGTCTCCCCTGAGCCTCCTCTTCTCCAGGCTGAACAGCCTCAACTGTCTCAGCCTATGCTCATAGTAAAAGTCCTCCAGCCGTTTGATCATCTTCATGGTCCTCCTCTGGACCCTCTCCAACTTGTTCCTGTCCTTCTTATGTTGGGGGCTCCAGAACTGAACACAGTATTCCAGAGGTCTCACCAGAAGAGAGTAGAGGGGCAGAATCACCTTTCTCAACCTGCTGGCCACGCTCCTCTTGATGCAGCCCAGCACATTGCTGGCTCATGTTGAGTTTCTCATCTACCATCACTCCTAAGTCCCTCTCCTCAGGGCTGCTGTCAATCCATTCTACACCCGGAGTGGGAACAGAATGGGAATGTTGCAATGTGGAAATGTTTTAGCTGCTTTGCTTCCTGTCATTCAAACTGTGTTACTTTTCCACTTTTTTTGCTTTAAAATATGTCTTTAGATTAAGCCATTACTACCAATGTCAATCACAAAACCCCTGCAAATGTTTAAACAAAGGAGGGCATTTGTTTAAGGCTTCAAATAAAGGAGAAATACTATAAAACAATACTGTCAAAGCCTTTTTCTTAAAACAACTGCTTTAAATATCTTTGAATACTTAACCAAAACCACATTCAGCAAGTTCAAGGACTGAAAAGCATACTTTAAAAAAAAATGCTTGTTTGACAATGTTTCCAGTCACAGAAAGAGAATGCATGTCCCAGAAAGCCTCTGTAGGCTTGTCAAGTGCTCCCCTGTTGCTAGCAGTACATGAGCCTGCAGCACAGGTCCCTCTGGGGAGAGGTACACCATATGCACTCCCCAAGTGGGGTCTGGGGAGGCCAAACCTACACCAAACTGTTTTTTCAGCTGCTCCTGCTTTCCATGTCACTGGAGTTACTATTACACTGGAGTTACACATTACCATGTCAGTAGCACCTGTGTTCCTACTTTGTGACTGTCTTGGGTAAGTCAGCATGAGCTATAACCACATTATTGGAGGGCATAGGGACAGAGAATTAGGTCTTTTACTCTTTCCTCCTGGTCTGCCTAAATACTAATTTTCCTACTTTGCTACCTTTATAGAGGTAACCTGGTCATTTGCAGGCTGCTGTTTAATTGCTGACTGTTGCAGTACCTTCTCAGAGAAAGCCAAAGGACTTAGCTGTTGGTGAAAGATCATGTTACTAACATGCCTGTGAAGAATTTACCCTTTTTTTTACTGGAGTGTGCTTTGAGCTTCATGGTACCGAAGAGCAGATAAAGGTTGTTTAAGATACTAGAAAGCCCTCTGAACCCAAGAGCATGAGCCTGGGAAGGCTTTTGTGGAGATTATTGTGAGCTAATAGCAAGTATTTGGGCCCAGCCTGGAATAGCACAGTACCAGACTAACCAAGGTCTGGCTCGGTTTGATGCCAAGCCGCATCTGTTAGCTCTCTGTGGTGCTGTTTTTTGGCAGCTGCTGCCTGTGCCACAGGCTGTGTCATGTGTTGCATGGGGGAGATAAGCTGCTCCCTGAGAGGCGGTGCTGCTCTGAAACCATGGCAGGTGAGGCCCCCAGGTTCCTTCAGCTCCTCTGCCTCTCCCATCCTTCAGCTCCTCACATCCCCAGGGATGTGACTCCCTCTGTGTTGCCCCACTCACTGGTCCAGGCGTGTGACTCTGCTCCCTGGGCAGCATCATCCTCCTCCCCAGTCTCTGCCCAGTGGGACTTTGTAGTCCAGGTGACTATGCTAGCTTATTATGGCCTCTGGGTGCTTTACAAGAAAGATACCAGACACCTTCAGAAGCAGCTGAAATCAAAGAGATCAAGTGGGAAGCGCTCAGCCAGTGAAATTCCCAACAAGTACACAGATACCCACTGCCACCCATGCCAGCACCCCATGCCATGTTTTCTGCCAGGTCTTCAGATTAAACAGTTTTAGAAGATATGTTTATATCCTCCAGGTCTGCTACCTTGTTTTCATTTTCTAACTGAACCCAAGGCCATGAAATCTTGAACACTAACATATGGCAACAGGCCAGACATAAGTAAGAAGGAGTGAATGACATTCTCCCTGACTGATGGCATGGGAGCTGCCCAGCAAAGTTCTAAGCTCTGTACAGCTCATGTCATTGATGTCTCTCCTTTTGCTTAATCAGTTAGGGCCTCAGGTCAAATATGAGGGAACTCTTGTGGCACTGCAGATCTGAAACGCTGATATGCTGAAAAGCTCTTTTTTTGCTTTAATTTTTTCTATTTAAAACTGCATTTCTTGTGCATAGAGATGTCAGTCCCTGCAGTTGGTAAGTGTAGAAAAGTGTTTAATGCAAACAGAAAACATAATACTCAGTGTTAAGTTAAAGAGACCCTAGCCAGGCCCTTAGTTCCCTCCAGTCTGCATGTGATGGGAAAGTGGATGGTTCCAAGGCAGCAGAATCATGCTGTGATGTGGCAAGTGACTTGAAAGGCCTGCCCGTGATGGCTCAAGAGCAGCTGCATCAATTTTCATGTTCACCCACAGACCAGTTCTACAGTTCGTTTTGGTTTCCTATGTAGGGATCTCAGAAGGCTCCCATGTTGCCTCCACTCTACATAAGGGAAGCCAAGACTAGTAACTTGCCATGGGACACACAGAGCAGCAGCAGAAATGCTGGTAGAAATGGTGTTCCTTTTAAAATTATCTAAATGCCATTTTCTATCGTCTTGCTCACCCTCACCTGTCTCTTTCTTCTCCCTGCTGATACGTGAATACTCTCACAGCAAGCAGGTTCCCTTCTCTGGCCTGCTGGACAGGTAATGGGTGCTAGCACAGTCTTGGGAAGAAGGCAGTGACAAGCACCTGTGGAGCAATGAGGCACAGAGGGGTGCAAGGACAGTCCAGGTTAAATCATTTTACACTTCTGTGGATCTGCGCCCTCAGCTCTTAGCTTCTGACATGAGGCATGCATGTGTCCTGGTGCCAAGGCAGGGCTGGTTCTAGCAAGAAATATTTGAATTAACTCTGGGACTTCTATCTGTGCGTTGAGAAATACAGACATTAGCTAGAGGCTTGCAATGTCTTTTGAGATGAAACTAATAAAATCTTCCTAAACAAGGCAGAGCAAAACCTGAGGGGAAGGGACTGGAGCAACCACATAGAGCAGATCAACTTGCAGGCCCATAGCTGAATTCTGTGACTCACTCCCTTACCTCTAGTTGTTTAATGAACAGCTCTGCAGGTGCCTATCCACCGTGGATGAGCTGTATGTCAGCAAACATCATCTAACCCTGCCTTAAAGGGAGCTCTTCATCTTTTTTATTCCAGCCAGCCTGTGACTGCCTGGTAAAGACCACAGCCAAGACTATGCAAATGAAAGGATGTGCCTTTGGGAGGCCATGGGGGAGCAAATTTTTTAGCTGTGGACCTCAACTGCACTAAATCTTTTCCTACCTCCATAGTGAAAATGTCTCTGCTGATTGTGCCTCTGTAGATTGGCCAGCTGAGATTTCTGAGTCTGCTCTACAAAATGAGATCTGGTGTTGGATGTGAATTGTGCAATGTCTCTGAGTTTGCTTTGGCACCTACATATGGAAGATGGACCAGACACATTTTCAGCCGGCTCCCTCAAATGCCTTCTCAGTTTCAAAAAATTCTGTAGGGTCTAGATCCCAGTCCTTATCCTTACTTATTTTTCCCCCTTGCTCCATCTCTAACATCTGCACCAAGAGTATGGGAAATGCTGCCAGGTTGGGAGGGTGCATGAGTGTGTGTAGGAGTTTTGTGGGAGTGTCTATGTGACACAAGCCACAAAACAAAGATCTCAGAACCCTCCCCATAACCTTAAACAAAGGCTTGAGTTGGCCCAGCATGGGACTGAGCAGCTTAGCACCAGACCTACCTCCTGTCCATTCCCATGTGGTGGAGATTGGTTGTGATTTGTTCTCCCAATGCAGTTGTCTTCTACGGGACCTCTGCACTCATGGGCTTATTTTGTGACAGGACAATTTGAGCTGAACCCAAAGAAGCAAGTAGGAGATTGCCTGGGGCTCTGGAACAGACTTCTGCTCAGGTGTGACTGAGAAACATGCAGAATAGGTAGAATTCAGAAGGGACATATTTTAGCACTGATGCCATATGTGGCTTTCTCTCCCCCCTCCACCCTGCTCTGTCCCCACCCCACCAATCATCCTCTTTAACATGACAAAGAGCCTCTAGGAGAGAATATTGCAGTCCTAGGCAGGGTGAAGCCTCTAGACACTTCAGGCCTCTCAGCTTGCTGGTGAGACCTTCCCTCCACGTGAAGGTGGCGTCTATTATAAGGTGGGGGAGCCATTCCTTCATAAGCCCCCTATGTGTGCACGCTTGGCTCTGCCCCCCTACCCAGCTTACACCAGCGGGACTGGCATGGGGTACCTAGAGTTTTACTGGAACTCGTCGGGAGAAGCAGGACATGGCCTGGCTTCAGCAGGGCTTGCGGGTGCCACCAGTGCCAGTCATTCTCCGGAGGCAGTAGGGAAGAGACAGATGGCAGGTAAGGTGTTTCAGCGAAGTCCTAGAGCTGGTCCCCAGGATACCTGTGGTCCCTGGTTAGTCACTTGCTTAACAACCTTGAGCAAATTTTTCTCTATCCCTCTTTAGTTTCCTAATGTGTGAGCTGGGCAAAGTGCGATTTGGTAGGTGAGGAGGATGGGTGACCTTGGACAGTCACATCACCTTTCCAGGCTACTTTTCTTTGATGAATGTAAACCGGTTTCCTAAACCTCAACAGACCCTACAGGAGTCCAGGCACTGGCAGATCTGTGCTGCAGGCTGAAGGGTAGTGTGACATCATGGTCTCATGGAAGTTCATGGTTCTCAGGGCAGGAATGTCTGGGCCTCCTTTTAGTCAAATGCTGTCATGTGTGCTATGGAGATAAACAAATATGGTAACTCCACTCATGGCATGCCTTATCCCTTTAGAAACTCCTCATGCCCTTCCTTGTACTCATTAAACTTGGGTCAGGGCATGCTCTGAACATGTGTGCTGGGAAATCTGCTCCGTTTAAATCCAGCTTCTTTTAGTTTGCTGTTTCCCTCTCCTTTCCATGCTGTTGTTGCCTTGCCTTTCCCTGCTTGCAAAAAACTCCCAGGCCCCACCACGGTGGCATTTTCTGTTCCTGCCATTCCTCTCCCACTCCAGTAAGTGGCAATAGAATAGCTGATGAAAGCAGGTTTTTGCCCAGCCCCATTGCATGGTCAGCAGGATAACTCTCCTGTAAGGTTAATGGGTGGGAGGAAAGCGAGATTTTGGAGTGCTAGTTTCAAGCCTGAAGATGCTATAGAGAGCTACAGGCTCCAGCAGAGTGACTAGTAGCTACTTGACACATGGCTACTTGCCGTGTAGTTTGAAGAAAGGCTTAGGTTTTCTGCATGCTGCCTGCTCCACAAAGGCAGCAGGCAGATTGACTCATTCATGCCCCCAGTGGGCCTGGTATATAGACTTAAAACCCACCTTCAAATACTCTTCTCTGGGGCTTCTCTACAGAGAGAGCCCAGATGTGGAAGCAAAGGCCTACAGATGTCAAGGGCTTGTGGGAGTTGGCCTGTCTTAAGTTGTCATGTTTATGCCTGTTGCACTGCTATTTGTATTTCTTGCTTACTCTTTCCTTCACTCTCTTCTCATGGGAGAGGGAATGCCCTTGTCTTGAGCTCAAGCTACAGCTGGAAAATTGCACGGATGTTTGGGATGACAGGCCAAGCAGGAACTTGTGGAAGCTTTAGCTCTATGGTGTCTTGCTGTGACTCCTGTTTAGCAGAAGGCTTTCCTATTTCCCAAGCCCACATTCTCAGCATGCTCATTTCCTACCTTTAAGGTTTCTACCGCATGGCCTGCAGGAGCCAAGCATCCTGTGGTTCCTTGCAAAATTTAACTTCTCATGCATCACAGATGTCCAGCTTCCTCTCAGGCTCTGCAGTCTACTCTAATGCACATAACACATCAGGCCCTTGCACCTTTTCTGTTGACAGTCCCTTTCTCCTTGTAGGCAGAATCCCTTCGTAATCCTTATGGCCCTGCTCCCAGCACCAGAAACCTGCCCCACTACACACCTACCTCTTCACACAGCCCGTGCTCTGGGGGGTTACCATCTCTTAGGGACAGGAAGGCCTATAAGAGAGGCAATAAGAGTGGCTGGCACCACAAAGACATGTGCGTTGATCAGGAGGGTAACAAGGGAAAAGACACTGCAAACACGGCCACCCAGCAATACCTCAAGGCTTTTGAGTGGTTGCTTAGTAGCCTCTCAGCTTAGGACAGAAGAAGGAAGAGTTTGGCAGGGTGGACGGGGAGCCCATTCCTCAGGAGGGCATCAGTACTTTGCATTGGACACACATTTGGGATGTTAAGGAGGGCTTCAGAGTCACAGCTCTCAGGGTGACTAGGAAGGAGATTAGGAGCTATTGGTTGGGCTCAGTAGTCAAAAGATGCGTAATGAAAACGGCACTGCCCTGTTCACTACACCCCGCCTCCTGAAATGTCAGTAGGAGGAGAGGGGATGGACCTTGCAGAGGAGTAGGGCCTGAGAAGAGTCTCAGCCTCTCACAGACCCCAGCAACTGGGTACCTGACAGAAAAGTGCTGGGGTAATCCCTCTTGTTAGCATTTTCCTGTTCAGACAGCATGAATGACTTTGCATCTTGGCAGCTTTTGTCAGGACTAGGAGCCCAAATTGTTTAGGAAGCTTTTTCTTTAGATCTTTATCTCAACTTTGTCCTCAACAGAGGCCCCTTAATGTACCAGGGCAAATGAGAAGGGACTTGGACACCTTCCTCTGCACTTGAATTTTGTCCCTGGTACAGTAATACTGGCTCTTTTCACCTGTCCCACACATCCACCTTCCCTGTCTCTTTCCCCACTTCCATGTCAAATTTTGCTCCTTCATTCTTCTCCCATCAGAAGCCCCCCTCAGTCAAAGAGGTCCCTCTATCTACACGTTTCCAGTAGTGGGACGGTCTGTGGTAGGAGCCACAGGCAAATAGGAGTGAGGCAATATCCAAGACCTGACTGATGCTCTCCACTTGCAGCTCCATTGTTGTAAGCACCAACTGCTCTGCCCTGCCATACACCCTGGTCGAGGGTTGCTTTGCCACTGTCTATCAAATGCCTTGAGATTGCTGGGCAGGCAGTATCGGGGAGCCTAATTACCAGCCCAAAGCTATTCTTGCAGACATGACCAGGCCTCTTTACACCACACTGAGACAAAATATTACCGGGGCCTCTTGGAGAAGCACAGTAACACTGTGAGCTGATGTCCACCATTCTCCTCTCCCTGCCCTGACTCTTCCACCTGGTGTGGGCCAGGGCATCCCAGAGGGCTGAGCTGGGAAGCTGCTGTCTGTCAGTGGGGTTGTCTGTGCTCATAGATCCATGAAAGGAGGGTTACACAAGCCTTTGCTTCAAGAAAGCCTTTGCCTGGTAGGCAAGGAGCTCTACAGCAAGCAGGGAGCATGCTTATACCCATACAGCTGCGCATTATGTCTTGTACACCTTTTCTCAATGTCTTTTTATTTCTAGAAGTATCCTCAGCTTCATCCAGTTCTGGGAATTTCAACCAATTCACACCAGATTCAGCCACCAGTCCACATTCAGCATCCTTATCCCCGCAGCCTGTGGTTAAGTCTCAGAAGGGCAGAGAAGATGGTAGGAAGGCGGTGAGGAAGGCCAAGAGCCGCACGACTTTCTCCAAGGAGCAGCTGCAAACCCTGCACCAGCGGTTCCAGAGCCAGAAGTACCTCAACCCCCAGCAGATCCGGGAGCTGGCTGCCACCCTGGGGCTCACCTACAAGCAGGTGAACCCATGGTATATCTGTCACGCAGCAGATGAATAGTCACATAAGGCAGGGGCAGGATGGAAAGACAAGTCCCCAGCAGAGAGTAGAGGCAAAGGTGCCAGTTAACAGTTGCTCCCCTGCCTAATAATGCCCAGAGATCAGAAGCATTTCTAGGGGAGAGGATAGTCAATGGCACCTCATCGGGCCCTCCCCAGTGAGGGCTTAGTTAAGGGTCCTGTTGCCAACACTTGTAGTAGAATTGCAAATACAGTGATGAATATGTTGTTTGCTCCAAAGAGCCTCTGCCCTGGGTTTGACAACAATTCACAGACTTTTTCCATGCACTGGTGAGCTTCACAGAAACCCTGGCATGCATCAGTTCTCTAAGTCCCGGGACTGCAACATAGTGAAAGCTATTGCTTTCCTGAGGCTGATCTCGGTCAATATCTAATGATGTTCCACACTCAGCACTACCTGGCTGCTTGACATCCACTCCTCCCCTCCATGTGGATACTGCTAGGTTCATATATTACAACCCTGTAGGGTCTCTGCTGATCTCCAGGTAGGTTGTTTGTCGTGAACTGCTGCTGGTTCAAATGATGCCTTCCTAAAGTAGAAGAGGCTGGGGAATGGGGCATAAGTGCTTGCAATTACAAGTCCAAAATCTGCCTGGAATTTGGGTCTCAAAGCTGAGCATGATGACCTGGATGCCCTGGAACTACACGTGTTATATATGCATTGTAGGTGCACATGTACAGGGGCACACACACTGAACTGGTTCTGTCAGGAACAAAACCAGTGGGCTAATCTGCTCTTTCCTTCAATCCACATCCCTGCAAAGCCTGCTCTCACAGTGCAGACACAGCCCTGGGGGGAAATGGCTCTGGAATTCAGCCCAACAAGGAGCTTTGAATTTGGGAACTGCTAGATACAAGGAGCAAACCTCTCCCTTCTTTGCTTACAAGCGTGCAGAAACAGTGTCTTAGAAGTTTCCCTGTAGTGCAGGGGGCTTGTAGAGACCTGGGTATGTCTAATTTGCACCAGTGATTCATCTCTATGGTTGAAATGAGTCAATTTGTCCCAGCTATACCTGTCCCATGGACATAATGCCTCTCCCTCCCTCAGCATGCAAATACACTAGCCACCCGCTGAGGCTGCTAGACAGACATCTCCCCTTGGCAACAACCCCAGGGAGCTCTTAAAGGCCTTTATCTGCTGCTGTCCACATATCTATTTGCCCTCTGGTCACTCTTCTCTGCTTGTGAATCCGGTAACATTTGCTCTCCCTCTCCTTCGCTGTTGTTTTTCTGCTCTCCCTTCCCCATCCAGGTGAAGACTTGGTTCCAGAATCGGAGGATGAAGCTGAAAAGGTGCCTGTGGACTGAACGGGCTCAGTGCCTCACTCAAGTAAGAACATGGCACATGGCTCAGCATGGCCCTTTTATCTGGACAGATAAGTCCTGTGATACATATTTCCTCTACAGTGGCAACTTAAGCATACAAGTATCAGTGTACCCTGCATTCTGGTTTGTTCGGTGCAGAGGCATAGACTTAGCATAACTCTCAATGTTCTGTAGGTAGCTTAACAATGGGCTGACTGTGCTACTGAAACGCTTCCTGAGAAAAGCTGTTTTCTTCCTATATGTGTATGTACGACTGTGTATCCACCCTTAAGCCTCAGGAATGGATATGGTTCTTCTTGCCCTCCCATGCCATTGCTGCTAATCAAGAGGCAACATGAAAGGTGAAGGGACAGAGCCTTGGTGCGTGTCAGGCCTGTGGACACCAGTGGAGAAGCTATGTGTTCTAACTCATTGTCTTTCCCTTTCAGAGTGCCTTCCAGCCAAGTACGTATCTGGACGTGCATCCCAAATTCCACCAGGTCTACCCAATCACCTCAGCCAGCAACATCCAAACCGTGCCTCCCCGCAGGCAGCACTATGGAGCAGGGCAGAATACATACACAATAGTGACCAGCCATGATGGAGGACTCTTTGGCAAAGGTGGAGGCACCTGCAGCGTCCAGCAGACAGTGGGCTTCATTGCCCAGCACAAAGTAGACTTTTACCACAGCTGTTCTGGCAGTGTGGAATATCTGAGTGCAAAGACAGGTGATGTCTGTAATTTTCACCACTCAGCCACCATGGGTGCTTCTTTTCCAACCACTGCTGGCCACCATCTCTATCATTCCTAAGCACTGTTGATGTGGGGTACTTGGGGACCCAGGAACCAAGTACTGTTCTAATATCTCCCTTTGTTATTCATGTACTCCCCAACTCAGGAGCATCAGGTACGTAGAACTTGTTTTAGCATCCAAATGCCTGCAAGCACGCACATACAGATACCTTTTTGCCCATATATGTACATGCAGCCCTTCATTTGTATGCCCTTACACATGCTCAGACACCCTCCTTTCTTCATTGGCACAGTGAAACATGTTCCCTTATAGCAAGTCCCAAGATATGGCTACCTAGATTACCCTCTAGATCTTCTAAATTTTGGATCTTGTGGCTTTTCTCAGAGATTCCTTTGGGGATCTCATGTATATGTATCACTCACTGTACAGTTGGGTATACATAACACATGAAGCCATGGGCTGTATGGAGAGGTGCTGGTCATATATCTTTCACTGAAGCTGGAGAAGTCGTCGTAACACTCCAGGCATCCATCTGATGGTTAGACCAGCAGTCGTGTAGGTCAGTCACAAGATATAGAACTGATGAAGTGTCTAGTGAAGGGTGATGTGACAAGTAGCTCGCAGAAAGGCTGGTAAGGTGATCTCATGAGCATCAAAATTATAAATAAGGCCTTTGTTTTAGTTTGTATCTTTCTGTGCTTCCCCTGAAAAAAACCCAAACAGTGCATGCAATTTTGCAAATAAAAAAAATATTTTTAAGATGGATTATGTATTTTTCTGTATCTTTTTTCCATTGTAATAAAGAATTGCAATATGAAATCCAGATGGAGCATGAACAGCTGTAGCAACCATATGCCATTGTTATTAGTGAATTGACTATAAACTGAGATTTTTCTGTGTTATTAGTGGATCAGCTCTTGGCAATGCCTAGAGTCAAAGATGAGTAACTACCATCCACCTTAAGAATTTCACCTACACAGCAAGATAAGTGTCTAAGTACCTAAACCCAGATGTATATGTCAAAGTACATTTAATAACAGGGGCCCAGTTCCCTGAGTCACAGATCTATTTCTCTTAGTGATGATGACAATTACTTAATGCAATGAAGTAGCTGTCATGATTAAAACAATGAGCAGAAAATGAAGGCAATTGATGTCTGCGACTGGAGTAGTAAGAGGCATGATCTTCCACTGGCAAAGCTGGTTTACATCCCTGTGCCTCACAGCTGTTTGTTCCCACTCCCTCATGCAGCCACTCTTTGACCCTTTGGTTGTTCAGCTACACTGTCTATAGAGCCATACTGTAAACTATATAGCCAGCATGATTTCGAGAAAAAATAAGGCCTTTTGGAGGTTGAATTTCTAAGTCATATCTTTTTGGAGAGCCATTTTAAAGCATAGTTCCACACACCCCTGTCCTACGCCCAGCAAGTGCCCAAGCTTGGGAAAGACATTTTCTTGCAACTACTGCACCATCAGAGGGGCGGGGATCGATTGAGTTAGCTTAACTGAAAAGGTACTGGTTAACACCTGAAGGTGGACTACAATAGCAGTAGTTATCAGGGATCTTACATGAATGGGAGGAGTTTTTTTTTCAGATCCTGTGGAGACAACAGTGCTGCTAGCAACCTGAATATCATCTGAAACTTTTCCATTGCCACCCCATCAAAGGCTAGTGTAGGTGAAAAAGTTCTACTTGTGACTGCTCCTCACTAATGATTCTCTGGAAAAGGAGTCACCTGTCATGCCTTGTTCCTTCAGGGATGTTTTAGGACAGGTGGGATCTTGCTGAGAAGTCTCTGGGACTGGCTTGCAGAAGGATGCTGGCTATAAGAGCAACAATTGTGATTTTCCTACTATTAACCTTCAGCAAACCTGTGCTAGCAGACACTACCAAATCTTGCAGTTCCCTCAAGAGACCCATAATATTTTTCAGATGCAAAGACAGAGTTTATTGCCCCAGGTAATTCTGGAGACCAAGAGCCTGCAGCAATTCCAACAGGCACGTAAGCAACTTCCAGGAAGGGAGCTCCTTGATGTCTGATGTATCAGGAGCTGCATTGCCAATGTCTTGTGTAATAACAGCAGGAATGCAGCTCCTGTTACAGGCAGTTCCTCAGCCAGAGAGGGACACTGGGGACTTGCTTTCTTTTCTGGTCTTTCCCTAGCATCTAAGCAATCACTTGGATGGAACTTGGGACCCACCCAAGGCAGTAGTCCCGAGGTTGTAATTTGTAAAAGATTTAGTGATTCAGACACAGCCCAGCTGCTACAGACACACCCTATCTATGAGCAAATGGACTGCCACTAAACAGGAGAAATTAATTCTATTCTAGTGTGAAAGAGATTCATAGATATGACCTGAGGGTGCTCTTCAAAATTTTGGACAGTATGAAGATAACAGAAAAGGCAAAACTTTTTT